>PVKP010019244.1:0-42812 GCA_004027715.1 Plecturocebus donacophilus
CTGTCAATATTACATAGATCAACGAGATAGAAAATCAACAAGGATATCCAGGACTTGAACTCAGACCTGGAACAACTAGACTTAACAAATATTTACAGAACTCTCCTCCCACAAATCCACAAAACATACATTTTTCTCAGCATCACATTATACCTATTTTAAAAGTGACCACATAATTGGAAGTAAATCACTCCCCAGCGATTGCATAGCATTTCACAGGTTTAAATAAAATATTGGTTGGCTGCTTATTTGTTATTTCCATCCCCTATTCCTTCCTGTCTCCATTGTTAAGCACAACTATTGGCATAAAAGAGGTTTTTAATACCCATTTTTAGGCTGTATTCTAGCCTGGGCAATAAAACAAGAATCCCATTCTCTCTCCCTCTTTCTCTTCCTCTTACTTTCTCTCTTTTATTTTTTTTCTTTCTTTTGCTGTTTCTTTCTCTCTCCTTTTCTCTGTTTTTCTAAAATCTCTTCCTCTTTCTTTCTCTCTTTCATTCTTTTTTTCTTTCTTTTGCTGTTTCTTTCTCCTTTTCTCTCTTTTTCTAAAATCTCTTCCTCTTTCTTTCTCTCTTTCATTCTTTTTATTCTAAAAAAAAAAAAAAATTAACCTTAAATGTAAATGGTATAAATACCCTTTATGCTAAAAACTCTCAAAAGACATAGACTAGCAAATTGGATAAAAAGTCAAAACTGATTGCTCTGGCTAGAACTTCCAATACCATATTGAATAGAATTGGTGAAAAGGGCATCCTTGTCTAGTATGATATTGGCTGTGGGTTTGTAGTAAATAGTGTTTATTATTTTGAGATACATTCCATCGATACCTAGTGTATTGAGAGTTTTTAGCATAAAAGGCTGTTGAATTTTGTCGAAGACCTTCTCTGCATCTATTGAGATAATCATGTGGTTTTTGTCTTTGTTTCTGTTTATGTTTGCTGTATCCAGGAAACCCACCTCATATGCAAGGATATACATGGGGTCAAAAAAAAGGGATGGAGGCAGATTTATCAAACAAATGGAGAGAAAAAAAAAAAGCAGGAGTTGCAATCCTAGTCTCTGATAAAAGAGGCTTTAAACTGACAAAGATCAAAAGAGACAAAGAAGGACATTACATAAAGGTAAAAGGATCAATGCAACAAGAAGACTTAACAATCCTAAATATATACGCATCCAACACAGGAGCACCCAGATACATAAAGCAAGTTCATAACGACCTACAAAGAGGCTTAGACTCCCACACAATAATAATGGGAAACTTTGACACTCCATGGTCAATATTAGACAGATCAACAAGACAGAAAATTAACAAGCATATCCAGGACTTGAACTCAGATCTGGATCAAGCAAACCTAATAGACATTTACAGAACTCTCCACCCCAAATCCACAGAATATACATTCTTCTCAGCACCACATCACACCTACTGTAAAATTGACCACATAATTGGAAGTGAATCACTCCTCAGCAAATGCAAAAGAATAGAAATCATAACAAACAGTCTCAGAACGCAGTGCAATCAAATTAGAACTCAGGATTAAGAAACTAACTCAGAACCACACAACTTCATGAAAACTGAACAGTTGGCTCTCAAATGTTGACTGGATAAACAATGAAATGAAGGCAGAAATAAAGATGTTCTTCGAAACCAACGATAATGAAGACACAACATACCAGAATCTCTGGGACACAGTTAAAGCAGTGTCTAGAGGAAAATTTATAGCAATAAATGCCCACGTGAAAAGCAAGGAAAGATCTAAAATCAACACCCCATCATCAAAATTGAAAGAGCTAGAGGAGCAAGATCAAAAAAACTCAAAACCTAGCAGAAGGCAAGAAATAACTAAGATCAGAGCAGAACTGAAGAAGACAGAGACACAAAAAACTCTTCAAAAAATCAATAAATCCCGGAGCTGGCTTTTGAAAAGATCAACAAAATAGACCACTAGCCAGATTAATAAAAAAGAAAAGAGAGAAGAATCAAATAGATGCAATAAAAATGATAAAGGGTATATCACCACCAATTCCATAGAAATACAAACTACCATCAGAGATTACTACAAACAACTTTATGCACTTATACCAGTAAACCTGGAAGAAATGGATAAAATCCTGAACACATGCACCCTCCCAAGCCTAAACCAGGAAGAAGCCGAAACCTTGAATAGACCAATAACAAGGGTGAAGTTGAGGCAGCAATTAGTAGCCTACCACCCAAAAAAAGCCCAGGTCCAGATGGGTTCACAGCCGAATTCTACCAGACATACAAAGAGAAGCTGGTACCACTCCTTCTGAAACCATTCTGAACAATTCAAAAAGAGGGAATCCTACCCAAATCATTTTATGAGACCAACATCATCCTGATACCAAAACCTGGCAGAGACTCAACAAGAAATGAAAACTTCAGGCCAATATCCATGATGAACATAGATGCAAAAATCTTCAATAAAATATTGGCAAGCCAATTGCAACAGCACATCAAACAGCTTATCCATCACAATCAAGTAGGCTTCATCCCAGGGGTGCAAGGCTGGTTCAACATATGCAAGTCTATAAACGTAATTTACCACATAAACAGAAACAAAGACAAAAACCACATGATTATCTCAATAGATGCAGAGAAGGTCTTCGACAAAATTCAACAGCCTTTTATGCTAAAAACTCTCAATACACTAGGTATCGATGGAATGTATCTCAAAATAATAAACACTATTTACTACAAACCCACAGCCAATATCATACTAGACAAGGATGCCCTCTTTCACCAATTCTATTCAATATGGTATTGGAAGTTCTAGCCAGAGCAATCAGCCAAGAAAAAGAAATAAGGGGTTCATGTCTTTTGTGGGGACATGGATGAAGCTGGAAACCATCATTTTCAGCAAACTGACACAAGAACAGAAAATCAAACACCAGGTGCTCTAACTCATAGGCGGATGTTGAATAATGAGAACACATGGACACAGTGAGGGAAGCATCACATACTGGGGTCTGTTGTGGGGGAATAGGGGAGGGACAGTTGGGGGTAGGGAGTTGGGGAGGGATAACATGGGGAGAAATGCCAGATATAGGTGATGCGGATGGAGGCAGCAAACCACATTGCCATGTATGTACCTATGCAACAATCCTGCATGTTTTTCATATGTACCCCAGAACCTAAAGTGCCATAAAATAAATAAATAAATAAATAAATAAGAATTCTAGCTTTTTACTCTTTTCTCTGTATATTGGGCTCAGAGAATACACTGTGTCTCTGTGAATATGGACAGTTAGCATTTACCAACATGTATCTGTCTACTTTCTCTTGTTTAAAGAAAGAAAAAAAAACTTAAAAAAATGGGGTTATAGAGAGTCAGCAAAGGCTGGGTTTGAGATGTTTGGGTGGATTAAGTGGGCATTTTGACAATGTGGCTTTTCCTTTGGCATGTTTAACTGTAATATTTGACAGACATCCTTGCAGTTTAAGATGATACTTTAAAATAAATTATCTCATAATGAGGACTTGAGCCCTGCCACTCAGTGGGAGAATCAGCAGAACCTGTAGGATCTTATTTGGAATTTACATTCTCTATTGTAATTTTGTTCCTGTTTATTTTTAAATTTTCTTTTTGTTTCACTGGAAAGGGAAGATGATGCTCAGTTTCAAACAAAGCGTACAAGTTACTTTTTTACAATAAAACTAAATGTGAACACACACACACACACACACACAGAGAGAGAGAGAGAGAGAGAGAGAGAGAAACAGAACTCTTGAGCTGGGGAGAATCTTGATATTAAACAAAGAAAAAGTGAATTGGATGCCGTGATAACTTATTTAGCTGGAAAGGTCATCCCTAAAAGACTTGCAGTAAAGTGAAGAAGAGGTGATGCAGATAAGAACTAGAGTGGTGTGAATGCAAGGTCTTGATTAGAAAAGCTTAGGAGCAGATTTTCTAGATGGGATCAACAGATAGGAAATGCATGGAGAAAATATGTTTTGGTGGCTTAATTTACTTCTTCTGGTATCTGAAAAAAGCAGAAAAAAATAGGAACCAAAAGTCAGTTCATGCTTTTAAGTCTGAAATCCTGGACAGATGGCATTGTTGTTGATTGTATTGGGCAAGCCACAAAAAATTACCAGGTTGAGAGGTGGAAGAAAACGAGTTCATTTTTGTCATGAGTAGGATTTAGCACTAAATAGCATATCAAAGTAGAGGCCAATTGTCAATGAAGTTTAAATAAATATATTTATTTATTTTATATATTTATAATATTTAATTTAGTCTTCAGTGGAATTAGCTCACAGCAGGTTGTCATTTTTTCAATAAAATATCCTTTTTTGTTATGGAAAATACTGGTGAAGTTAGTGAAACTTTGTGCCTCTAAAATCAGAGGCTGAGAAGCTAGCTCATGGGGATGAAAAAAACCAGTTAAAAATACGAGGAAGGAGAGAAACACATAGGTAAAACGAAGGGGACATGCAAAGTCTATAGATATAACGTAATGCCTTTTAAGACTGATCCAAAAAAAGTATAAAGAAAATTTTCTGTACAGAACCCCCATTTAGCTGCTATTGTCCAATTTCTGCATCGAAGCTGTCTGTCAACTCAAGTGGCTTCCAAGAATTACACAGCAGTCTCAATTTGAAAAGACAAGACAGGGTTTTCTATAATTGTATTTGCTGGGATTTGTCCATGGAAAATGAAGGGAAAATAGCACATACAAATTTCTCTCAAACTTGTTTTATCTTCTTTCAGCAAAATCTTTTTAAAAACCCTGACAAATAGCCAGCTTTGGTGCATTATTAGAATGTAAAGTGATAAAACAAGACACCTTGATCTTTGGGGCACTCTGTAATAAAAGCCTTTTAAGAAGTTCAAAGGTGGAAAAAAACCTCACACATGTAAGGAAGACTTGTACCTTGACCTTTGAGCACAGCACTTACAGACATGCAATGAATCACTGGTAATTCAAAAGAAGAGGTAAGCACACTTCTCCCACTATAGCAAAAAGGACTGTCTCTTAAAATTTCTTATCTAACTCAAATTGCAGACCTTTGAAGTGAATCAAATTGTCTTGTATTTTCTCCAATAGACAAATTTCAGTCTGGGGAACTTACTTACCCATAATTACATTATCTTCCTCTCACATTGTACTACTACAACATGCAGGAATGCCTGGTATATTTTAGACCCTCAAACTTTTTGTTTCTAATTGATAATTTGCTATCTGATTTTACTTTTACTAGTGTTATATCCCTCCCACATCAAATTGTCAGATTTCTGTCATTTGAAGTAAGCTTAAAAATGTCATGTCAACCGGGGTGGTGGCTCACACCAAAAATCCCAGAACTTTGGGAGGCTGAGGCAGGCAGATCATGAGGTCAGTAGTTTGAGACCAGCCTGGCCAATATGGTGAAACCTCATCTGTACTAAAAATACAAAAATTAGCTGGGTGTGGTGGCACATGCCTGTAGTCCCAGCTACTTGGGAGGCTGAGGCAGGAGAATTGCTTGAAGTCGGGAGGTGGAGGTTGCAGTGAGCTGAGATCACACCACTGTACTCCAGCCTGGGTGACAGAGTAAGACTCCGTCTCAGAAAAAAAAAAAAAATCATGTCAACCTAAATAACAGAGAGAGGCTCTCTAAAAGAAAAAGGTACCAATTAGGGAATAAGCATTGCAATAGGAATATGCATGCCATAGTAAACTATGTGCATATTCAGGGAGGTAAAGGAAGTCAAAGATTTTTAAAAGAAAAGATGAGGAGGATAACATAATGGTTTTGAATTAATTATCCTTGGCCACAAAGATCGACAACAAAGGTGATTCCACTCCAATGTTAGATGAGCAGTTGCTGGGCAGATGTTCTTGCAGAAGTATTTTATGTGTGAGGTCATGATGGCCTTCATGCAAGGTCATGGTTTTTGCAAAGTCTTCTACGATAGTTTTGTTATCAGACATACAAACATGAGAACCCTCTCTGCCTGGCCTTCCCCAGCTCTTTTGTCAGAGTATTTTGTTTTTGTTTTTGTTTTAACACTAGTGACTATTTTGATTCCAACAAATTTCACAGTTGTGATAAAAGAATTTTAGAATAGACACAGCATTTGTGTATAACCAAAACTGCACACTTCTAGAATCATTTTTTTTTGTTTTATTTATTTAGTTCATTGTTGGATGTTCATTATTTTTGTTTCAACATAATTAATTATATGACCTTAAAGTAATAAACAAAAAAGTCCAACCTATAAAGGAAATAAGCCTGTAATGTGACTGTCAGGGACCCTCTACCGTCAGCCCAGTACTACACTATCTCTTTATTTGTAGCCTGAAATTTCTTCAACAAGGTCTAATGCCTTTCATTTTACAGATACCCCTGGAAAAAATAATAGGGTGTGGTGGAGAATTGCTGAATGCTGGCTGATTGTGAAAGTACTGGTTTCAAGCTTCCAAATTGAAACACTATATTATCCTGCTCTTCTGGCTCAGAAACATTTGCTGGATATTCCTAGCTTGAATGGGGACTAAATTCCTGTCCAGAGAAGGAGACTGACTCTTAGACCTTATCCTGGTATGAAGGTTAGTGATGGAGCATCTTCCTGGGTCTTCTGACTGATAACACAAAATGCCATTGGGAAACATTGAATCAATTTTAAAAAATGCCAACAGGCTTTGATATGTCCTGTGTATAAGGAGAGTGAAAGCCCACAACACCTCTCAGGTTTCCAAATTCCACACCTTTTTGTGTGGAGAGGTTGGAAGGGAGAGTGAGTTGTTTGTTCTGAGTTTGAATTCTTCCTTCCATAATGGCTTCCTGCCTTTGCATCATTCTCTATAACAAGCCTTTTTCAGTCTCTCTTTTTTGGGGGATTCGGGAGCATGGGATTATCTATTTCTCTTGAAATCACCCACCTGTCCCTCCCTTACTCCTAGAAGAACACTCTCTACCCACTAATCAGTTGCCATTAAACTGGTAGATTGGGTTGTCTCTATTCAAAATATCACTCCCTGCCAAAGCTAATCACCTTATCTTCTAAGGGGCCCCCATTTCTAGGTAGCTTCTCCATAATGAAAAGTGATGGAGTGGATATCATCACGCCTAAAGTGACCACTCCAAAAGTGATATTTTCTTTGCTCATATATCCAACCCTTACAGATAAAGAATATTTATTATAATTAATTTCTCACTGGCAAGATTTTCTCCCAGAAAGATGCATGCCATATACCAAGGAGTATATGGGACTGGGCTCATTAGATCTGGATGTATTTTTTATTTTATATGATTATTTATTTTCTGAACTTAAACATTTGAAACTTTTTTCAAGACAGCTAGGTATATGACAAAATAGCATATAGTTGATCATATACTTATCCCCTCTTGTGTCTTTCACCTGCCTCTGGTGCACAGACATACCCCAAACTCTGCCACAGTCTCATCTTTATACCTATATCTCAATCAGATCATGAAATATTTTTGTTTAATTATCTTAGATTGGGTCCTAATATTGTTTATTCTTTCTAGGTTTGTAGTTTCTTTTTCTTCTTCTCATTTTCCTTTTAAGGACTGCATGTGTATACTCTTTATGCCAAGCTCTTTTCTTTATAGCATCATAGTTCTCATCCAGAGTAACCAAAGGCTTAGGTATTAGTCTGTTCTCATAATGCTATGAAGAAATACCCAAGATTGGGTAATTTATAAAGGAAGGAGGTTTAATGGACTCACAGTTCCACATGGCTCGGGAGACCTCACAATTATGGCAGAAGGCCAAGGAGGAGCAAAGGCACATCTTACATGACAGCAGGGAAGAGAGAGTGTGTTCAGGGGAACTGCCCTTTATAAAACCATCAGATTTCATGAAACTTATTCTCTATCATGAGAGCAACATGAGGAAAACCTACCCCCCATGATTCAAGTACCTCCCACTGGATCCCTCCCATGACTGGTAGGGATTATGGAATCTACAATTCAAGATGGGATTTGGGTGAGGACACAGCCAAACCATATCAGCTGACTACTCCTGAGAAGAAACTCTGATGGTAACAGTGGAGAATACAGCATCCTACCAACATAAAAGGCACTGGGACATGAAAAAGGCCAGACTCTGTAATCATTATACCTCTATTAAAAGTAGAATCTCTACAAAATTCCTCCTAGGAACTTTTGGTATGGGGATAATCATAGTTTTGAGATCCTTGGAAAATGCACTAGATTTGATTTTCTCGTTCCTAAGGATAATATTCTCAGGCTTCCTTGAGAAATATATATATATATTCTCAGGCTTCCTTGAGAAATATATATTACAATTGTTAACAAAGAAAAATGATTATGGCAATTCATTTAATGCCTATTACATGACCAGAGATAAATTAAATAATCTGGCTTTAAGATTTATGAGAAACTCATTCATTCTACCTGAGGAACCTCCTAAAAATGGAACCAAGGCCTGCCATGGGTATAGGAAGCCCTTGGCAAGCTCCCCAACTCACTTTCGCCCACTTCCATGTGCTCTGGTACATCTTTTTTCCATGAAAAAGAAATTAACCCATCAACCTGTTGGGTGACTTCAATGGGAGTGAGAACTAAAATTTAACTTTAGCTTCAGCATGTTGGCCCAGAGATACAAATAATTTAACAATTTTGAATTACTAGGAAGAAAATGGAATAAGGAGAAATGGAGAGGGGAGACTGTAGAATAGCATTGTTTGTTTTTCTCAAACCTCTCTTCTAGTCAAGAAGGAAAGGAAAGAAATAACAATTCATCAGTGGACACATTCTACTGGGGTTGTTCCTCTCTTCTGATATTCTCTATCAGCTTTCCAAAAACTCCTTTTGTAACTGTGCACAGTGGCTCATGCCTGTAATCCCAACACTTTGGGAGGCTAAGGCAGGCAGATCACATGAGGTCAGGAGTTCGAGACCATCCTGGCCCACATGGTGAAACACTATCTCTACTAAAAACACAAAACTTAGCTGGGCGTGGTGGTGCATGCTTGTGATCCCAGCTACTCGAGAGGCTGAGACAGGAGAATCGCTTGAACCAAGGAGGCAGAGGTTACAGTGTGCTAAGATTGCACCCCTGCACTCCAGCAACAGAGTGAGATTCTCACTCCAAAAAAAAAAAAAAAAAAAAAAAAAAAAACCTCCTTTTTTTTAAAAACAGAAGTTGGTAGTAACAAAACTGCCCACATTTGAAGATTTTGTCTTTGCTACTGTTATGGACTGAATTGTGTTGCCTCCCCACCAAATTCATATGTTAAAGCCCTAACCCTGAGTACCTCAGATTATGACTGTATTTGGAGATAAGGCATTTACTGGGGTAATTAATTAAAAATAAGGTTGTTGGGATGGGTGCTAATCCAATCTGACTGGTGTCTTTCTAAGAAAAGGAGATTAGGACACAGACACCAGAGATATGTGTGTGTGCAGAAGGATGACCATGTGAGAAGGCAGCAAGAGAGTGACTGAAAAAGAGGCAAAAAAGGAGGCTTTGGGGGAACTCAAACTGCCAACACCTTCTTGGACTTCCAATCTCGAGAACTGTGAGAAATAAATTTCCATTACTTAAGCCACCCAGGCTGTAGCATTTTGTTATGGCAGCCCTAGAAAACTAATACAGCTACCCAACAATCATGCATAAGAAGTAATTTCTGCCATTCTTATGAACCCACCGTGGCATCCCACATGTTCTCCTTTCAACCTCTTGCATCTTGCAAGCCAGGACTCAGAATTCTGTTTACTCTCTCCTATTCCCCTACCAGCTCATGACACTTAATTCCCATACACCTTCCTTCATATCCCTTTGCTGTACCTTAAGTCTCCTGTTTTTTCCTCAAGGACCCAAGAATTTCAAGGAATACTTTAAATCCTTCAAAGCTAAGCCTTTCCCTTGTCATAACCAAGAGAGTTAGATGGAACAGCACCATGTTCTGAGTTTCAAATTATGAGTCCTTTATTTTTAGCTGGTGACCAAGAGATGGCTAATGCTCAAAATTCTCTCGGCCCTGAAGAAAGGGCTTGATTATATTTTATACTATTTTAGGTGGGAGAGGGGAGCCTAGCTGGAGCAGTTTACAGAAGCAGAACAAGAAAGTTAGATAAGGAAGCTGGTAACTAGGAGGCAGGAGATTCTCATGATTGCTGATTTTTAAGGAGGGTGTACACAAGTGGTTCCCATGATTGCCAGTTACCAAGAGGGCTATTCGATACTTGTCATATAATCAATCAAGGGGGTGGCATTCATAATGGCAAGTGGGCTTGCCAAGCAGGCTATAATTACAAAAGTTATATGTTTCTATAGTTCTAAGTACAGCATGACCCAGCACAGTAGCAAGACCCAGGTATGCACTAAAGGGAGGAATGGCAGGAGCGGTGAGGTGGAGGTCAAGATGGAGTCTATCCAGCTTTCAACAAAATGGAGTCTGTCTGGCTAAGACAGGGTAGGTAAGCACATCCTGGTGAATCCAACTGTTGGTTTTATATGCACCAGACTGAAACACATGTACTTAGTTCTGATCCTGAGAAAGTCACACTGCTGAGGACTCAATTACAGGTTGCAGCAGAAAAAGCATCACAAAATGATAGAATAGACTTTACCTCAAATCTACGCTAGATTATCAAGTTTATCTTCTGTGATTACCAGAACCGTGGGAACAGATTGAATCCCTATGGAACTAATACTCATGTCCACAGAGCTACCTGCAAAGAAAATCTGGTCTTGTTCACTTCTGCAGTGAATCTCCAGAAATGCTTTTTTTTTTTTTTTTCTTTTAGTTTGGTGAAGCATTGAAGACTTAGGAAATGACAGACTGTGTTTTGATAGTGAGCCAATTGGCCAAGGTCCCTTGATAGTGCTGTGCTCTGTAAGCAAGCTAGCACATTGCTGATGCTCAATAAATGTCACATATTGTCAACTATCAATTATTCAGAGTGGAATGAGAAAAATGCCTTGGCATGCATTACCGCAAAGCTTAATCACAAAGCTGTGTGACTCTAATACCATATCATATAACAGATTGGCATTTTACTTAAACTGCTAGACTGTATACATTTGCATTAATGACATCTTTAAATTATTCCAACTTGTTTATAGTGACAACCAACAGAAGTCACTGAAATTATTGAACATCAGTACCATAGAAAGTTTTTAAAGTAGGCCAGAAGCTCATCGATGTTACTGTGGTGGCCCCAAATGATGCCTAGCTTATGTATCATCTCTATTTGAGCCCCCTGACCTTTTCTCAGGCTCTCTTTTCCTGAATTTTTCTTCCTCCCCCAACTCAATTTATCCTCATGGGAAATTCCAACTCACCTCACTGGGAAATGTTCCCTGAAACTATCTTCTCCCACACAACCAACAATTTTGATATCTGTTGTAATGCTAGTACTCTGAATGGTGCACATGGAATGTGTTCAAATACATGGATTTTGAAAAGTGCTTAGAGCCTAGAAAGTATCTGATAAATAATTGTTGAATGAATGAATGACGACTGAAGGATAAGGCTGTAAATTCTCAATTTTCTGTCTTTCAATACTGCTCTGTGGTGTATATACAAATTAGGAAATAAATGGGAAAGAGTGAGAAGAAAGAGACCTTGGACAACATGAACTTAATTGTCATCTTAAGATCCAAGGTCATGTTGGATCATCTTAAGATCCAAGACTGGTCATCTTAAGATCCAAGGTCCAATATCACCTTGGATCTTAAGATGACAACTAAACCCCATATAATGGGGAGCTCTTCTCTTCCTCAGTGCAGGTAGGATCAGTCAGTCTTTCAAAGATCCTGAGCTACCTACAACTACTTATTTAAGTCCTGAAGCTACATTTTAAAACATTAAACCTAAGTTATCTCAGGCTGTAGCAATTTTTTTTCCTTTTGAGACGGAGTCTCACTCTGTCACCCAGGCTAGGCTGTAGCAAATTTTAGAGCCTACAGTAACCACACTAAAATGAATACAAGTTCAGAATACATTTCTCTGACCTTTTAGTAATTTCTCCAAGTTAATCTGGCTCCTACTGTTAACATATGGTGAGTACATGCCCCCACATCCTGATGACAGCAGCATTAGAGCCTCAGTAGATAGGATAAGAAGTATAGTGTACTTGAGTTGACTGGAAGGATGAAAGAGAGAATATACTTCATATATGTCCTCAGCAAGGCCTGGTTTTATTCTTAAATTCAGGAAAAAAATGAAAACAAAAGTTTCAGCTTCCAAGACAGAACTATAGTCTACACAATAATTGAAAAGTAGTTTTTAATTACACCAACCAGGTCTGAATCTTGTTATCTTGTGCTTTGCTAAAGAGCTACTTTCTGCAGGTAGCTCAAGACTTTACCGAAACTGTCATTAATTCTTAGGATGTGGTTGCTATGTCATTCTCTGCTTAAATATCAGGATATTCTCTCATGTCCTAGGAAAGAAATGGTCCCCCTGAGAGGTGTGACCTGATAATGATGACACATTATACTAAGAATACAAATTACATTAAACCTGTATCTGAAGTCAAATCAGTTAAAATGCTTCCCTTACCAGGTGCTATAGTAAAATTTTGTTCTCATATAGCAACTCTTTGAGAGTCTTAAATAACTTCATTAAAATAAGTGCTATCACCTGCTCACCTCCAATAGGTTGACTGTAGTTGAAAGTTCATTTCAGTGTTTAGTTAAGTGTTAATATCTTCTCCTCCCCCAACACATTGGCTGGCTCTCTACCTTTTATTGATGCCAGTGATGACATTGAATCATGCCAAGCTGTACCATGCCCTTCATTCCTTCTTATCAGAATCTTACAAATGAGCATTACATTCTCTAAAGCTTTGCAGTTTGTTGGGCTGTATTGCCTTGCTGGCATGACTCATAACAGAAACTAAGTTCAGCTTGCTTCTTGGTAGTATAAAGGTTTTTTTTGTTTGTTTGGTTGGTTGGTTTTTTATTTTGAGACAGTCTCACTCTGTCACCCAGGCTGGAGTGCAGTGGTACAATCTCAGCTCACTGCAACCTCTGCTTCCCTGGTTCAAGCCATTCTGCTGTCTCAGTCTCCCTTGTAGCTGGGATTACAGGTATGTGCCACCATGCCAAGCTAATTTTTGTATTTTTAGTAGAGATGGGGTTTCACCATGTTGGCCAGGCTGGTCTCAAACTCCTCACATCAGGTGATCCACCTGCCTCAGCCTCCCAAAGTGCTGGGATTACAGGCATGAGCCTCCGTGCCCTGCCAAAAGATTTTCTTTTAAAATCTTTATTTTTCCTTCTTTAAAAATTTTTGCCAGGCATGGTGCCTCATGCCTGTAATCCCAGAACTTTGGAAGGCCAAGGCGAGTGGATCACAAGGTCAGAAGTTCAAGACCAGCCTGGCCAATATGGTGAAACCCCATCCCTTAAAAAAAAATAATAATTTTAAAAAATTTAAAAAATATTTCAAATGATATCAGATCTGATTTCACATGTTTCTCTTCTAATATTTGTTTTTCATTGATAATGTAAGAGACTATGGGAGCTTACCAAGGTCTATAATACCATATTAAAGTAATGATTTCTAAGTATAAAGCATCGGAGTTGTAAACGGACTCCATTGATGAGCTTCATTAATCCTTCCACTTGATCTTTCCATTTTTCAAAGATATTCCAATTTGATTTCAAAGAGCATTTCTGTATCTTTATAATTGAGATTGCCAATTTTCATGGATTTCAGCTTTTTTCTTTCATAGATCTTAAGAGACAAGCTCTGGAGAAAACTATTTAAAACTCAAGCATCAACATCAAAACAAAACTACAACATTTATTTGTTTTCTGTAGCCAGTTAGATAAGGCTGTAAACTGACAGACCAGTGCAGGAAAATACTGACTCAAATTAATGCAGTTTAATTTGAATCAGTTAATTCAGTTAAGTTCAGTAACGTTTACTGAGAACTACTATATGATAGGCACTGTGCTAGGCACTAAAGGTACACAAACAGAAGTAAAAGGTAGTACCAGCCTTCGAGAAGCATGTAATCTACTCGGAAATACTGAAATGTACCTACTAACCATCATGAGGGAAAACACAATCTAATGATTAAAGGTATGCAGATACAAGAAACAGCAGCCAAATCTGAACTGGGGGATCAGGGAAGCCTTCATTCACCAAAAAGGATAACAGTTTCTGGCCCATGAAGGATCTTGTATTATCTCTGTACCTTCCCACTGAAACTGAGTTGCCCTGGCCACGTTCATCTCTGGCCCCAGTTGGGGCCACACTCACCTCAGTTGTCTCATTTTTCTGGCTCATCCTTTTTTGTATGAACTGCATCTCTACTTCTGCTGTAAAGCTTTGCCCTGTTATTTCTGAACACTCCTTGGACAAGTTATGAAAACTCTCGGAGCCTAAGTTTACTCATCTGTAAAATAATGATAATATTGTCTCCATAGAATTGCTGTATTAAATGAGACAATGTATGTAAAATTCATGGAATAGCTGTTCTTATTTTATGCTTGCATTATCTAACCCATCCAAAATAATTGACTGATGACCCACTGAGAGAAGTAAGGTAAGAGAGATAGGAAGCAAAGCCCCTCTCCCATTCCTTCTCCAGATAAACTTCATTTTAGGTCTATAAGTTGAAGAATGATAAAAGTGGAGAAAAGAAAGATAAATTTCTCTTTTGGTTCTATAATCTCCCAACTTGAAAAACAAAAGTATTTGTTCTCACTCATAAGTGGGAGTTGAACAATGAGAACACATGGACACAGAGAGGGGAACACACACACCAGGGCCTGTGGGTAGTTGGTGGGCAAAGGGAGGGAGAGCATTAGGACAAGTGCCTAATAATCCATGTGGGGCTTAAAACCTAAATGATGGGTTGATGGGTACAGCACACCACCATGGCACATGTATACCTATGTAACAAACCTGTATGTTCTGCACATGTATTCCAGAAGTTAAAGTAAAATTTAAAAAAAGAAAAGAAAAAGGAAAAAGAAAAAGTATCTTCCATGATTTTCTTGATATTCTTCTAGTCTATATCACACAACTAAAAATTTATACCTCTTTACAAAGAAAAAATAATGGAGACTTAAGGAATTGTAGCAACAGCTATTCCATCTTCAAAATCTTGTATAGGTGGACACGTGGCCTAAGAGTTTGCAGTGTGTGTTTCTAGCTAGCTGTCTTCTAAAGCCTTTCATTTGTCAGTAAATGGAGGCGTAACTCCCAGGTAGGGAGCTACAGGTTTCTAAACACCCTCTGCAATTTAAAGACAGTCACCAACAAAGTTATTTTCTACCACTTTTATAGATCCATACCAACTCATTAAAGATTGCATAATCTTAATAAAACTGGCACACCGGCATAATTTGTCCTTAAGAACAAATTGTATGATGATGAACTTAGTCAATTAATCAAGCCACTGAAAAGGGCAATTGTTTGAAAAATGAAAGTAGTGTTCTGGTATTGATTATATATTAATTATGCACTTTTGTGGGAAACAAACACATTTTACAATACGGTAAAACATTCCTTGATTTTAATTAAACTTTTTTTTTGAGATGAAATCTCACTCTGCTGCCCAGACTAGAGTGCAGTGGCACAATCTCAGCTCACTGCAACCTCTGACTCCTGGGTTCAAGCTATTCTTCAACCTCAGCCTCCTAAGTAGCTGGGACTACAGGCATGTGCCACTGCGTCCAGCTAATTTTTGTATTTTTAGTAGAAGGTGTCATCATGTGGGCCAGACTGGTCTTGAACACCTGACCTCAGGTGATCTGCCTGCCTCGGCCCCTCAAAAAGTGCTGAGATTACAGGCGTGAGCCACCACAGCCAGCTTTAATTAAACTTTTATTTTGAGATATGTAGATTCACACACAGTTGTAAGAAATAATACAGAGAGATCATGTGTGTCCTTTACCAAGTTTCTCCCAAAGGTAACATGTTGCAAAACTATAGTACAATATTACAATAAAAATATTGACTTTGATAAAATCTACTGGTTTCATGTAGACTTCCCCAGTTTTAGATGTACAGTCATCCCTTCATATCCTCAGGTTCACATCCACTGATTCGACCACCTGTGAATCCCAAATATTTGGGGAAAGAAAACCAATACAAAATAACAATAGAATAATAAAAAAATAAAATTTAAAAAAGCAGTACAACTATTTATATAGTGTATGCATTGTATTTGTTACTATAAATAGTCTGGAGATGAGTTGAAGTATACAGGAAGATGTACATAGCTTATATGAAATTACTACATCTTTTTATATCAGGGAATTAAGCATCAGCGAATCTTGGTATTCTGAGGGTCCTGGAATCAATTTCCTGCAGATACTGAGAGATGACTGTGTGTGCTATGTGTATTCAGTTCCATTTAATTTTATTATGTGTATGTTCACATATCCACCACCACAGTTAAGATAAAGAACAGTTTCATCACCATAAGGATTCCTCATATGGCCCTTTTATGAGCCACACCCACATCCCTTTTCATCCACTCATCTATTTTGGCAACCACTAATCTATTCTTAATTTCTGTAAGTTCATCATTTTCAAGGAAATATGTAAGTGGAATTATACAATATGTAACCATTTGGAATTTGCTGTTTTCACTCATCATAATTCCCTTGAGATTCATCCAAGTTGTATAAATTATTGATAAAAATCAATAATAATATTTTTATTAATAGTTATTAAGAAAATTCTAAAAATTTTTTTAGAAGCACAAAACGTACATAGTACCATTATGTGAAGACCTCAAAAAACTTTGGGAACAGGAATTAACCTTTAGGGCAAATGGTAGCTCAAAGTCGTGTTTTGAAGGCAGATCAAGGCAGGTACCAGAGGTCAGGTGATTTGCTGCCAGATTGACTCAGTAACTCAGTAGTTTCTGTCAAAATTGAACTTAGAGGTCATTTGTTTTTCTAATAATAATAATTTTTTTTTTTTTTTTTTGGAGACTGGGTCTCACTCTGTTACCCAGGCTGGGCAGTGCAGTGGCATGATCTCAGTTCACTGAAACCTTCACCTCCCAGATTCAAGAGATTCTCCTGCCTCCACTTCCCAAGTAGCTAGGATTACAGGCACATGTCACCATGCCCAACTGATTTTTGTATTTTTAATAGAGACAGGGTTTCAGCATGTTGGCCAGGCTGGTCTCGAACTCCTGATCCACCTGCCTCAGCTTCCCAAAGTATTGCCACCACACCCAGCCAATAACTATTATTTTTAATAGTTATTGCTGCTGGTAGTAATCCATGGCATAGCTATATCACGTTTTAACATTCAGTTGTTGAATCCTATCTGGTTTGTTTCTAGTCTTTGCCTATTGCCAATAAAGCTGTTATGAACATTCTCATATAGATTTTTTTGTGAACGTAAGTTTTTATTTCTCTGAAACAAATGCCAGTAGTGCAAATTCTGGGTTGAACAGTAATTGCAAGGTTGAATTTTTAAGAAACTACCAAACTGTTTTACAAAGTGACTAGACAATTTTACGTTTCCACCAGCAATACATGAGTAATCCAGTTTTCCCACCTTTTTTTTAACATTATATTAATCTATGTAGATGGTAAAATTAGTAAATGAATAAATGACCCATATAAGAACAGCCTGTAAAAAGTCAGTTCAAAAAGTCCAAAGGGTAAAAAGGCAAGAGGTATATTAAAAAGCCACCTCAGGCAAAGGCCTCTCTCTGACTTGTGTCTCAGCTCACGGGGCTTCTAGGTATCCAACAAATGCTTTATACTTCTGAAAAGTACCTGATATACCCTAAAGCTTTGTTCCAGTTAATAAATCTCTTTTTTTTTCAAAAACAGGATCATGGCTTATAAAATGCTTCAAGTAGCCCTGTGTTCAACATTGCTTATCGGTAAGAACCTATTTTTTTTTTTATCATGTCTCTTACAACCATCAGGTTGATAATACCTTTTATCTTTTTAAAGAAACAAACAAACATGTTTTATCCAAAGGCTTATTCTGTAGCAGTGGACAAACCAAACTATTGTAGAATGCTGTGGTTTTGAACATGTTAATGTTAACTCTGTGTGTATGTGTGTGTGTGTGTGTGTGTGATCATTTTAATGATCCTAATTATATATTAACACGATACTGTTGTCAAGAATATTGTTTATCCAGTCGACATTCAAGAGCCAGTTGTTCAGTTTCCATGAAGCTGTGAGGTTCTGAGTTAGTTTCTTAATTCTGAATTCTAATTTGATTGCACTGTGGTCTGAGAGACTGTTTGTTATGATTTCCATTCTTTTGCATTTGCTGAGGAGTGATTTACTTCCAATTATGTGGTCAATTTTAGAGTAGGTGCCATGTGGTGCTAAGAAGAATGTATATTTTGTGGATTTGGGGTGGAGATTTCTGTAGATGTCTGTTAGGTCCACTTGGTCCAGATCTGAATTCAAGTCCTGGATATCCTTGTTAATTTTCTGTCTTGTTGATCTGTCTAATTGACAGTGGAGTGTTAAAGTCTCCCACTATTATTGTGTGGGAGTCTAAGTCTCTTTGTAAGTCATTAAGAACTTGCTTGATGTACCTGGGTGCTCCTGTATGGGGTGTGTATAGATATTTAGGATCATTAGTTCTTCTCGATGCATTGATCCTTTTACCATTATGTAATGTCCTTCATTGTCTCTTTTGATCTTTGTTGGTTTCAAGTCCATTTTATCAGAGACTAGAATTGCAACTCCTTTTTTTTTTGCTTCCATTTACTTGATAAATCTTCCTCCATCCCTTTATTTTTAGCCTATGTGTGTCCTTGCACATGAGGTGGGTTTCCTGAATACAGCACACCAATGGGTCTCGACTGTTTATCCAATTTGCCAGTCTGTGTCTTTTGATTGGGCATTTAGTCCATTTACATGTAAGGTTAATATTGTTATGTGTGAATTTGATCATGCCACTTTGATGCTAGCTGGATATTTTGCCCATTAGTTGACACATTTTCTTCATTGTGTGAATGGTCTTTACCATTTGGTACATTTTTGGAGTGGCTGATACTGGTTGTTCCTTTCCTTGTTTAATGCTTCTTTCAGGAGCTCTTGTAAGGCAGGCCTGCTGGTGACGAAATCTCTCAGCAATTGCTTGTCCATAAAGGATTTTCTTTCTCCTTCACTTATGAAGCTTAGTTTGGCTAGATACGAAATTCTAGGTTGAAAGTTCTTTTCTTTAAGGATGTTGAATATTGGCCCCCACTCTCTTCTGGCTTGTAGGGTTTCTGCTGAGAGATCTGCTGTGAGTCTGATGGGCTTCCCTTTGTGGGTAACCTAACCTTTCTCTCTGGCTACCCTTAGCATTTTCTCCTTCATTTCAATCCTGGTGAATCTGATGATTATGCGCCCTGGGGTTGCTCTTCTTGAGGAATATCTTTGTGGTGTTCTCTGTATTTCCTGGACTTGAATGTTGGCCTGCCTTTCTAGGTTGGGGACATTCTCCTGGATAATATCCTGAAGAGTGTTTTCCAGCTTGGATTCATTCTCTCTGTAACATTCAGGTACACCTATCAAACGTAGATGAGGTCTTTTCACATAATCTCATATTTCTTGTAGGCTTTGGTCATTTCTTTTCACTCTTTTTTCTCTATTCTTGCCTTCTCATTTTATTTCATTAAGTTGATCTTCAATCTCTGATATCCTTTCTTCTGCTTTGTCGATTCAGCTATTGAAACTTGTGTATGCTTTGCGAAGTTCTCATGCTGTGTTTTCAGCTTCATCAAGTGGTTTATATTCTTCTCTAAGCTGTTTATTCTAGTTAGCATCTCATCTAACCTTTTTTCTAGGTTCTTAGTTTCTTTGCATTGGGTTAGCACATGTTCTTTTAGCTCTGAGAAGTTTGTTATTACCCACCTTCTGAAACCTGTTTCTGTCAATTCATCAGATTCATTCTCCATCCATCTTTGATCCCTAGCTGGTGAGGAGTTGTGATCCCCTGGAGGAGGAGAAGCATTCTGCTTTTTGGTGTTTTCATCTTTTTTGCGCTGGTTTCCTCCCATCTTAGTGGTTTTATCTACCTGTGGTCTTTGTAGTTGGTGACTTTTGGATGGGGTCTCTGAGTGGACATCTTTTTGTTGATGTTGAAACTATTCCTTTCTGCTTCTTAGTTTTCCTTCTAACAGTCAGGTCCCTCTGCTGCAGGACCGCTGTAGGTCCACTCCAGACTCCACTCACCTGGGGATCATCTGTGGGGGCTGCAGAACAGCAAGGGTTGCCGCTGGTTTCTTCCTTTGCTATCCTCGTCCCTTAAGTGTACCCGCCAGATGTTGGCCTGAGCTCTCCTTTATGAGGTGTCTCTTTGGGTGTATGGGGGTCAGGGAGTTCCTTGAGGAGACAGTCTGTCCCTTATAGGAGCTCAAATGCTGTGTTGGGAGCTCCACTGTTCTGTGCAGAGCTGCAGGGCAGGTACCTTTAAGTCAGCTGCAGCTGAACTCATAACTGCCTCTTTTCCCAGGTGTTCTGTCTTAGGAAGGTCGGCTTTATTTATAAGTTCCTGCTGTGCTGCTGCCTTTTTTCATAGATTCCCTGCCCTACAAGTAGTAGTCTAGTCACAGTCTGCCAGCAGAGGTGTTGTTGAGCTGCCGCAGGCTTGCCCAGCTGCTGTGTGAACTGCCTGGGTAGTGGCGGACTACCTGGGTAGTGGGGGACGCCCTTCCCCCAACTGAGCTGGACCATCCTGAGTCCAGCTGCACTTGCTGCAAAACTCTCAATCCAGAGCGTTTCAGATTGGTTGTTTTGTAGGGGTGGTACCCGCAGAGCCAGATCACCTGGCTCCCCGTCTCAATCCCTTCCCTTTCAGTTGGATGGGTGGCTCTGTATCCCAGGCATTCCAGGCACCAGATGAAACGGCCGTCCAGATTTGTGTGAGTTTCTGTGTGTTGACCTGACAGCAGCTGAAACCCTGACACTGAAAACTCATGGCGTTTTTCAGCCCGGGAATCTCCTGGTCTGTGGGTAGTGAAAACTTGTTTGGAAATGTGGTAAGCACTCACCCTCTGTGCTGTTCTCGCTGGGAAGTGCACTCCAGAGCTGTTCCTATTTGGCCATCTTGCATCCTCCCTCCTGCTTACTTTTCAGAGTACTCAATGTGTCAGCAATTGTAATGCCAGTAAAGTGGAAGTTCCTGAGTTAAAAAATCAGTTAGAAAGCATCCTGTTAGACCTTTATTTTTTTGTTTGTTTGTTTTGTTTTTGTGTGTTGAGACAGTTGCTCTCTGTCACCCAGGCTGGAATGCGGTGGTACAATCTCAGTTTACTGCAACCTCAACTCCCCAAGTTCAAACGATTCTCCTGCCTCAGCCTCCCGAGTAGTAGGGACTACAGGTGTGTGCCACTAGGTCTGCCTAATTTTTGTGTTTTTAGTAGAGACAGGGTTTCACCATATTGACTAGGCTGGTCTTGAACTTCTAACCTCAGGTGATCCACCCACCTAGGTCTCCCAAAGGGCTGGGATTACAGGCATGCACCACTGTGTCAGGCCCCTGTTAGACCTCTGAATAGGACACTTGGATAAGAAAGCCGATCTACATTTCAGCACCCCTCTCCATTTTTTCCAATTTCCTTTCATCCTCTTTGCCTTGTGTTGTGTTACTTCCTTTATCTGCCCTATGGCTTTTCACCTTTTGTATTTTGTAAACCCCCTTCATTTTTCTCTCTTTCCTTGAAATTTTTTTTCTTGATTTCTCTCTCCATCTCTTTCCTTCTATTCTCTGCGTTTTCTTCTTCACATTTTTCTCTCATAACCCAAATTGCTTCTCTTCCATTATCCATCTCTGTCTCTCCTTTCTCACCAATTTTTAATCCAAATTCAAACAAAGTGAGAGACTACGTTCTACTAACCACAACTCTTCTGTCTTCTACCACACGTTTGGGTCAGTGACCAAAGGTAAGGGGAAAAGAAAGAAAATAATTATGTCATTGTGTGCAAAAATTAATTACTTGATGGGGCGCAGTGGTTCACGCCTATAATCCTAGCACTTTGATAGGCCGAGGTGGGCAAATCATAAGGTCAGGAGTTCAAAACCAGCCTGACCAACACGGAGAAACCCAGTCTCTACTAAAAATACAAAATTTGCCAGGCGTGGTGGCACATGTCTGTAAGCCCAGCTACTCAGGAGGCTGAGGCATGAAAATCACTTGAACCCAAGAGGCAGATGTTGTAGAGAACCGAGATCATGTGGCACTGCACTTCAGCCTGGGCAACAAAGCAAGACTCTGTCTCAAAAAAAAAAATTACTTACTTAACACAGAGAATATTCAAGTGTTAGAAAATATGAATCTAAACATGATTATTTTAGTCTCTCACAAAATCATACAATTTATCCCACATTTACAGAAATCTTTGAAATGTTTACACCATTACCAAAACATTTATATATCCTTTTCTCTAGATCCTCTTTCATACTTTATTCCTAGTGACCATTAATACCTTATTTCAGTACTTAATTTGTGTGTGTTTATAATTTTTCAGGCAGTTACTTCATCTTTTCTAAAAAATAAATATTTTAAAGGCAAAAACTGAGACTCAGCAGTCCAATAAAAATAGTAAACAAGAAATATTATTATCTACTTATACTGAGTGTGAAGTGCTTCATTTTCACCCATATATTAATGTCTTTTCACCCATACATAAATATCCTTTGAACTTGAGGCAAGTCTGTAGCACTTACTCTCCATCTCTAGTACTAGGCATCAGCTGATACCACGGATATCAGTATTACCTAGACTCTAAGGAAATAGCTAGTAGTAGGCCTATTCTGTGGATCTGCCCAGATATTTTATGTCTTCTGATCCCACTGAGTCTCACTGCATTTATTTGAAAAACATACAGACATTGAAGGTTACATGTGGGAAATAATTCACAGTTGTGCCGATCTGGGATTGACAAGCTCCCACTGGAGTGCCCTGTACTGAGTTTTTTTTTCCCTCCTTTTTTAGTGAGGCTTTGAGACAACAGACTGTCAGGTTCTCTAAGCTACTCTTTCTTCACCTCCCTCTAACAAATAGCACCCTTCATCTTTGTCCTGGTTTTGATCAAGTTGAGAAATAAAGAAATATGATTATGGAAGGCAATTGATTTCCTTTATTCCTGAGAAAGGCTAATTTGGACAATGTAGCTTAGAACAAATATATAAAGGGCCTGATGACTGGACCCCAAAATTTGGCAAATTTATAACCAATAGCAGGTTGCAGAACCAGAACAGAAAGCATGTCCTAGGAGGGCAGTTTACTCTCAAGAGAAGAAGAAAGAGCTGAGCTGGACACAGCCAAGTTATACTTCTTGGATTTACAAATTAACTGAGGCACTGATCCTTCCCAGGAGCAGAGCACAGAAAGGGCTGAAGAGGGGCCTGGGATTAAATGAGCTTCCTCTGCAGCAGAGAAAGCAGAAATCTGCCACCAGACTCTGCCCTTTAATTCTATATCTTATTTTACCTTAGGGTTTTCTGATCTTTTTTATATATAGGTTCCTTCCAAGCATATCATTTCAAGGTTACATGTACAGTATTTAGAACACTGTATTTTCTGAACCACTGTGTTGAAAGAGTTTTTTCAGCTTTCCATGGGTACTAGTAACAGAGAGTCTTTCATTTCTAATGATGCAGTTTTCGTTATTCTCATACTGCTCATTAGCCTGTGATAGGCACTCCCCCCTTTGTTCATAATGTGAGTACATTTTTATCTGTTTTGCTTTAATTATTGGGTAAGTCTGCTTTAACCTCTCTTTCACTTATTTCTGACTATTGCAGTGCTAAATTTTTCAGTAAGTTCCTTGAAAGTAGTAGGAATCTGGGGAGAAACGCCAGATATAGTATGCACCTAAAGTAAAATAAAACAAAATTAAAGAAAAGAAACAAAAGATAGTAGTAGGAACTTTGCCCACTTAGCATATTCTCTGTGCTTCCAATAACACGATACCATGCCTAGAAAGTAGTTTTTGGTTAATGACTTATTTGTTATTAATACATTCCAGATCAAAATATTAGAGCTGGAAGAGACCTTAGTGGTTGTATAATCCAGATTTCTTTCACAGAACAAAAAATGGACGTGCAGGAATAAGAAGTGGCCAATGACCTAGCTGGTTACTAACAAGGCCAAGAGAAGACTCTGAGTCTCTGATCCTTCTCGGCTTGTGTAAGGAGAACTATGATCCCAAATAGTGTTTTCTTCATACTCTGAGGTGTTTGCCTTGCTTCTACTGTACAGAATTTTCGGCAGAGGATATTTGAGAAATGTGTAGACAAAACATTTACAGATCCTATTAAAGTTGACTATGATGTGGAGTGAAAAAAGGGGCGTGTGTAGGGAGTTGTAAAGAAAGAGAGAAAGATATTTTTCATAGCAGATGATCATAAAGTTTAAGAAAGGCATTAACCTGGTTGATATTGCCTACATTTAAAAAATCACATTCATTTAAAAATCAACAAAGCGATAAAAGTCAGGGTTCCATTTTCAAGCCACAGCAGTATTGTACAAGTTCGCAAATGCAAACCCCTGGTCCTGCTCTCACTAACTTTCAAGGTTGATCAGGCAGAATGAAAAAGGGAGGAGAAACTTCTCAAGCAGAGAGGATAATAGCCTGCCCTTCTATGTTACTTGCATTTTTATTTCCAGCCCTGCCACTGACTTACTATATGACCTTGAGTGAGTCATTTCATCTCTGCGTGTCAATTTTCTCAATTTGTAAAGTAGGATAATAAATACTACTTTCTGTCTCTCTCATGGGTGATGTTATCATCACCATCTATTAAGATTTATTGGTTGCCTGTTGGGCTTATAATGCTGAAGTAAGTGGTTTGTCCTAGGGAGGAGAAGGAGATTGTATCGGTAAAACATTTTCCATGAGCAAAAAGGTAAAAGACTTACAAAAGACAGAATTGTTAGTACTTAAAATAGCTATGGTATATATTTTAAAGCATACTTCTCTGCCAAGATTTATGTAATAGCATTTTTTTTTCTTAGTGATCATATAATGCACCAGATGACTATGGTACAAAATTCTGGTTTTACTTTTCGATCATTCCAAGTAACACTATCTTAAGCAATTACTACAGAGTTACTATATGGCTATAAATTATATCCTAAGCATCACTTAGAGCTATTTATTGCTTATTGATGGAATTGGATCTATTTTGCATACCCACTAATTTTGTTTTGAAAAAAACACTGATTTATTAACAGAATAATAACACATAAAATATGTAACACTGTAACTAACACCTTTTCTTCAAAGAGAATGATGAGAAATCTGAAAAGTGACCCATTAGTGCATTTCATCTAAAAGCAAAAAATCAAAGCTGGTTAGTTCACACTCGTCAGCCCAAATGAACATGAGTTCCTTCCTCCCATCTTCCTCAAATCAATCCTGTCTTCCTACCCAACTTTCACCATATTCAGGCCCTCCTTGTCTCTCATCTGGACTATTGAATAGACTCTGATCTCATGTCCCTTGCTTTTCTCTTCCTCTCACTGTCTGTCCTTACACAACTGACAAAAGGGTCTTTCAGAGTAAATCTGTGAATGAATAAACAAAAGTGGTATATATACATATATATTAAATACATATGTTGTTATTCAGTCTTAAAAAGGAATAAAATGCTGATGTCACAATGTGGAAGAACTTTGATGGCATTATGCTATGTGGAATAAGCCAGACCTAGTGTATGATTCCACTTACATGTAGTGCCTAGAACAGGCAAATTCATAGGAAAAGAAAGTAGAATAGTAGTTACCAGCAGTTGGATAGGGGTAACTGATGGGGAGTTGTTTAAAGAGTAAGAGTTTCTGTTTGGGACAATGAAATAGTCCTGGAGAAGGATAGTGGTGCTGGTTACCAAACATTGTAAATGTACCTAATAACACTGAACTGTACACTCAAAGCTGGTTCAAATGGCATGTTTTACGTTATGTATGTTTTACCACAATACAAACAATGTTTTTAAAAAGTATATCTGGTCCTTCCTATCATTTTCTTATTCAGAAATGATCATCAATTATTTAAAGTGAAGTCCAAACTCCCTGGTATGAAAGTTAAAATCATTCAGAATCAAGCTCCAACTTACTTTTCCAATGTTATCTCTGACCACATCTACACTACAACCCTACCTTTCAATTGTTTTGGCAAAGCAGAAGTCACTGACCCTGAATCTTCCTTTGCTCCTCCATTCCTTAACTCTCCAGTCTCCTTCAGCCTGGAATATATGTGCTTTGCTTCCACTTCCTTCATCCTCATTGTTGAATCATAACATATCTTTGAAGCCCAATTCAAAATGAATTTCTCTGTGAGGTCTCCATGACATTATCAAAATTAATTGCTCCCACTATGGATGGTCTGATCACAACATGTCTTCTTATAATTATATATGAACTCTGACTATAATGTGAATGATTTAATGGTAAGGGTTATTTGTTGTCTACCTTTGCATGCAGTAGTGATTGGCAAGAGTTATTTTTGTTTATCTTTCCATGCAATGATGATAATCAAAGCAGGGACTAGGGTGAGGGAAGTGAAGAACTTACGGCACAAAATTCGTAAAACCCTGAAAGTGAGTTCCTTGTATTTTGTACCTATCCTCGGTGTCTCACTTGCCTCAACTTAGTCCCAGCTCTTGTGATTAGTGATTTACCTTGACATCAGTAAGTGCATATAATGCATTCTATAAGTTATCTACTACTGCATAACTAATTTTTCTAAAACTTAACAGCTTAAAACAACTAACATTATTGCAGTTGCAGGGTCATGAATTTGGGAGTGGCTTAGTTCAGTGGTTGTGGCTCTGGATTTTTTATGATGATGCAGTAAAGATATCAGTGGGGGCTGCAGTCATCTGAAGGCTTGACTGGAGCAAAAAACATCAGGTTTCCAAGTGGCTTATTTACCCGGCTATTGGTGGGAGGCGTCTTTCCCTTGTCATGTGATCTTCTCCCTCAGGGCTGCTTGAGTGCCCTCACAACATGGCAGCTGACTTTTCTCAGAGCAAGTGGTCCAAAAGAGGGACAAGGCAGAAGCTGTAATCAAGTGGTCCAAAAGAGGGGCAAGGCAGAAGCTGTAATGTCTTTTATGTCCTAGCCACAAAAATTGCACAGTCATTCTACAGTAGCTATGGTTACTTAGGTCAGCCCTATTAAATGAAAGAGGGGACTACTACACAAGAATATGAAAAACAGGAGGTAGTGATCTTTGGGAGCCATCTTAAAAGATGGTTTCAACAGATATGCTTGTTGGATTATGCTAAACTGGATTTGCTAGCAGCAGAATAGTATTACTTCTGGGATCTGTCACCAGTATCTTCTAAGTTTAAATTTTAACTAATATTATTTTTTATATAAAACTCTTCTATCTAACCACTTCTGACTATTGTTTTGAGATAGTAAAATACATCATTCCTCTGGCTTAAATTAAAAAAAAAAAATGTTTCCCCTTTTCCCATCCAGCTAAATCTACTTTTTCCTTCAAGGAGCAGGTGAAACAACTTCCTTGACCGTGAAAACATCTACTTGTACTCCAGTGTCTTAGTGCTCAATAACAACTTCTCCTAAATTCCTTTAGTGCAATCAAATCCTTTGTTGCCTCATTTTGTCTTTTATCGTTAACCCTGGATCCCAACTTAACAGAAAGCCCTATAGAGGTGAATTTTCATACTGTATAGCTTGCTAGAGGTTCATACAGAGGATTGGCCAATAGAGGACTGCTAATAATTAGGTTAAGTGCCTAATGTAACATTACTCACAATTAGATGTTGTAATAAATGTTTCTTTATCACAATGAACAGATCGTATTGTTGTCCTATCCTATAGGTCAGGAGAAAATGTGTTCTTCCTTTGTATTGATTCAAGTTATAATTCTGAACACAATTGTTCTACTTGAAAATGAAAATACAACACAGATTGTTAAAATTTCAAGATCTTTAAAAAGTTTGGATTTTTAAAATATACGATTTCTTTTTTCTTCTTAATCCTGGAGTAGGAAGGAGATGCAAAATACAAGGTGCTTTGATTTGATGATGAATCGTTCGGTACCAACAATTTAAACCACAGTGTCAGATTTGGGAGCAGTCTAGTTCAAACAAAAAGATCAGTTCTATTTTGGAGGGCTAGGAAAGCAAGAATAAGATAGTTGCCTGCCTAGTTTGAGACAGATGGTTTATATTCATTAATTTATCTAGTCCTTACAGCAAGTGTGTGTGTATTATTATACCCCTTAACATGCAAGAAAACTAAAGTGCAAAAATATCAAGCAACTTTCCCAGAAAAGTGATAGGGCTAGAATTTGAATCCAGGTCCTGATGCATATATGGAAGCTCTGAAATCCTGCTGTGTTCACCACACAGCACTGGCTTCCAAGATGAACTATATGCAGGTCAAATTGAGTGGTGAGCATACAATGGTGACCAAGGGCCAAGGAGTAACTGTTTCACTCAGAGCTTAGCTTTTCCAGAGTTTTCTCCTCAGGCCCCCAGCCTACCAAAGACCACAGCGGTGTCTCTTGAAGAGGAAACATTGAGATGTAAACTGTTGCTCTAAAAGATGCTGTGCTCTTGGACTCTAAATTGCAGGAGTGTTGGGAGCACCATTTTTGTTGGAGGACCCTGCAAACCAGTTCCTACGTCTCAAAAGACATGTAAATTTGCCTGATTTCTGGGACCCAGATCACAGTTCAAATGTGTGGAAAAACACACTGGCCAATCAGGTATTTGTATTAGAAACAAATGGTCCTTCACCATTTATCTTTTTAAGTAGTCATTGACCACACCACTAGTCTAGCCCTGATTTTTCCTCTCTAGACATTCTGAGCTATGTCTGCTTTTTCCTCTCCATGAAGTGGTTTTTGCCTAGTAAACTCTGCCTCTTGCTTAAAGACTAAACTCAAATATCTCGTCCCCTCTGAAGCCTTTCCCTTCTCAGGGTGACATTTGTCTTTTCATCTCTCCATTTTCATGCTGTTTCACATGTAGATAGCTCTCAAAATGTCAACTGGAATTACCTGTTTTGTGTACACAACGTACCTACCTAGACTATAAACGTAGGGTCTGTATCTTATCCTTCAAGGTAATTATTCTCAGAAACTAGCAAAATGACTGTTATATAATCAAAGCTTAATAAATTATTACATGTTTATGTAGATGGAGAAATGGATAGTGGTCAGACTTTAGTTCACTTTCAGTTGTTCAGTAGCTGAATTTCCTCTGTGATAATTATTCAAGGCTTTAATGTTATTCCTCCGTTTGCTTGCCTTTTGTACATTTTCCTATTCATTCGCATTATCGCTTCAAGAGAAATAAAGAAGAAACTTGCATTGGCCTTTTTTATTCTATGTTTACTTTTCTGATTGAAGATGATGTTAAAACTCCAGGCCAAATGAAATTGCTGAATTATCTGAGGATTTCAATTATTCATGATCTCTCTCTTACAATTTAGCAATTTAGGAAACAAAGCTGTATAATGAATGAATGAATGAATTCCTTCACTTATTCTTTCTTCCCACATATCTCAGGCTCTGATTATCATCAGGCATGAGGATTGTATAACATCATCAAAAGTTGAATGTTCTTGTTTTCATGGGGCCTTGACCCTGTCCTTTCATGGGGTCTTGACCCATCCACATGACTGGATCTTAACTGGTCTATCAGGATCTGCTTGTTTAGACATTGCTGGTGAAAACCACTAACTGAATAATGCATCTAGTTTTATGACTGTTTTGTCCAATAGGTTTCATTTAGCATTGTTAAAACAAGGCATTTCTTTATTTGGTCAATTAAGTAATGAATAGGCTGGCAGACTGTGTCTTCTTTATAGAATGTTGACATTTTCAGGTACACTCCTGCCTCTACTTGTAGAAGAGTTTTGTACCAACTGACAGGCACTATGTAATGTAACAAGACTCTACTACATTAGTTTATACTGTGGCCCCACAAATATTGCAAAACATTTAAGCATTCAAATAAACAGATAATTAAAGGTATGAAAACCAAACTCTATTTGGTACAATTCTTCCATTATATTTTTCTCATCTTTTAGGAATATCTGTATGATAATCAGAATAACTGATGCAAGATGTGTTCTACATACTCAGAGATCATGACTTGTGTTTCCTTTTCTTGCAGGCTCATGAAACGTGGATTGCTTTGAAAACAACAGCACAATATTATTTGGGTGTGAATATCTCCACTTTTGACATGTCTATTGACCAGTAAATATGTTTTCCTGGTTAAAGCAGGAGGATGAAAATGGTGGAAGTTGGAATGGCATTGTGCCAAAACTATAGGTTTTCGAGACCTGAGGGTATATCCATGTTGTTTACTACATTATTTATTGTGTCTGTCACAAAGTTGTTGAGAAGAGTAATTATGATTACTCATGTAGAAACTTGGAATAAGACATTCTCAATAAATAGTAGTTCTGGAAAACAAAGCTAAAAAAATAAGGCTGTAGTAATAACATTTACCAAAAAGGTGGCATTTATGGGAAAACAAAAGCAAAAACAAAAAAAAGTAGTCTCATTAAACCACTCTATTCATAGCTTTTACTTTCTATTGCCTCATCTTTGAGAGAGTTTTCTAATTCAAAGAAGGGCAGGGAGCTCTTCTCTTTTCTTTAGTGCTTGTCACCTTCCTGTCAGTCTATTTCAAAATCGTGATTTTGAAATGTTTTCCAGCAAAAGTGTACTGCTGAGGACAGTATAGTACAGCCTTAACCTATATAACAGAGTAGATAGTGGCTAGGAACCCAATGGAAGCCATTCATTTGTAAGTGCAAACTTCCTTCGAAGTTTTATTAAAAATTTTTGCAAGTTTTGCATTCTGTTCCATAATCTGTTGATTTTTGTTTTAATATGAAATACTAGTTTTGACTCACTGGCCAGGCACATTTTATAATCTTTTCAAATAAAACTGAAAAATTGTCCATAGGGAAAAGTGGACTGCATTTATCCCATAACTTTCCATATATTCATGGATTAACACCTCAGTTTGAGAAGTACTGAAATAACATTACTAATCGCTAAGATTGAGCCCCTCCAAAATCACAGGTAAATGGAATTTTTGTCTTCAGAAGTCTAGTTCTCTCCATTCTCTATTCTCTATTTTAGTTGTTCTCTGTAACAATTTATTTTGAACTTTTAAGGTAAATGGAAACATTTCCCTAAAACCTAAGTTGATTTTATGTGGTCTTAAAACAATCTTAAGCACTTTTTGAGTGGCAAGTAAATCAGAAAAACCAAATGCCAAAAAGCTGTACTAGAAGGACTTTGGCCTCAGCAATTTCTTCTCCAAAAGGACATTAACAGGTCCTTGCTATTCACATTTCCCATCCTATGGCCTAGAGGTGTTTTCAGTGAGAAATTTAAGGCTAATTTATAACTTATTAAGTTGACTGCTATCCATTTCCAATAAATATAAACATAGATTTTTAAATTACATCTGAACAAACAAAACAAAGATGATGAATCAATTGGTTTTGCAGTGGGAAATAAGTTGGAGATTGTACCTAAGTATATCTTCAGTGTTTTAACAATAATATACATTTTACTACCACAAAGTTTCATTTTTTAATCATTTAATAAAAAAATTAGAGAATGCCTGTGTATTAATCAGTGCTCTCCAGAGCAACAGAACCAACAGGATGTATACAGAGAGAGATGCTCATCCACTTACTACGGAATTACATCGCACTAAACCCATCACATGGTGAAAATATTGTAAGTCAAAAGTGCATTTAATACACCTAACCTACCCAACCTCATAGCTTTGCCTAGCCCACTGATATGGTTTGGCTCTGTGTCTCCACCCAGATCTCATGTTAAATTGTAATTCCCAGTGTTGGAGGCAGGGCCTGGTGGGAGGTGAGGGGATCATGTGGCTGGTTTCTAATGGTTTAGCACCATTTCCCTAGTGCTGTCTTGTGATAGAGTTCTCACAAGATCTGGTTATTTAAAAGTATGCAGCACCTCCCCTACCTTTCTCTCTGCTGCCACCATGTGAAGATATGCTTGCTTCCTCTTCGCCCTTCCACTGTGATTGTAAGTTTCCTGAGAACTCCCCAGCCATGCCTCCTGGACAGCCTGTGGAAGTGGATCAATTAAACCTCTTTTCTTTATATTCAGTCTCAGGTAGTTCTTTATAGCTGTGTGAAAACGTACTAAACATACTTAAAAATACTCAGAACACTTACCTTGGCCTAAAGTTGGGCAAAATCATCTGGCAACGCAGTCTACTATAGAGTACTAGTTGTTTGTTTTTGTGTTTGTGTGGCTGATTGGGAATCATGGCTGGCTGCTGCTACCCAGCATTAGGAAAGAGTGCTGTACCACATATTGCTAGCTTGGGAAAAGATCTAAATTCAAAATTCAAAGTATGGTTTCTATTGAATGTGTATCACTTTCACACTATAATTAAAAATTGTAAGTTGAACCATAGTAAATAGAGGACTGGCTGTAAAGAGAAAGAGATTTATTTTAGGGATTGGCTCGTGTGATTATGGAGGCAGGCAGGTCCAAAATCTTCAGGGTGGGCAGGCAGGCTTTAGACCGGGAAAGAGCCCACACTACATTTAACACCTAAGGCAGACTGTTGGCAGAATTCCCTCTTGATTATAATAGGTCAGTCTTTTGTTTCTTCCAGGACTTCAGCTGATTAAATAAGGCTCATCCATATTATACAGGGTAATCTCCTTAACCCAAAGCCAACCAAAAATGTAAATCTTATCCAAAAATACCATCACAGAAGCATTCAGAATAATATTTGACCATGTTTACATATTCTATCAGAGGATTACAGACATAAATACTGTGGTGACTCTGAATTCTTCTGAAGCAGATTTTCATTGTGAAGTGTAAAAGGAACTCTGTTGGTTTGCCCTCTTCACCTACTTAATTATAGAGGCTCACTATGTAACTGGAAATGACTGGTAAGGATAATCCTACTAAATCCAGACTCCCCAGAGGCTTCTATCCAAATTTGAGGCTCACCGTTCTGACTTCACTCAAGCCATATTCTGTCTAAGCTTTCCTGCATTTTCTATAGAACCAGTCAACGTATATGCTAACGATCAGGCTGACCCTTTTCACGTCTCTTGCACATCCTACCCTCTAGAATTCCTGTAATGCCAATTCATATGATTTCACAGTGGACATTCCAATGCTATATTAGTCCAGGGAAACATTTCCAAGTCTTCTTTTGATGATATGAAAAGCATAGTGCTCATCTTGTTATGTATCCTATTCACCCACTTGTCAAAACCTTCGACTGATTAAAAAAGAGGAAGTAACATTTATTGAGATATATATTTTGCTGTGTGCTATACTAAACAGGTATACACTTTGTTGAATAATCACGACAATCTGATAACAGATCCCATTTTAGGGTGATGAAAATTAAGGCTTAGATAAATTGCCTAGGTAGAGCTAACTAAAGGCAGCTCTGTAACAGCAATTAAAAATGTCTAGACTTCTGGTCAGGCACAGTGTCTCATGCCTGTAATCCCAGCACTTTCAGAGGCCAAGGTGGGTGGATTGCTTGAAGCCAGGAGTTCAAGACCAGTATGGCCAACATGGTGAAACTCTGTCTCTGCTAAAAATACAGAAACTGAGCCAGACATGATGGACTGTGCCTGTAACTTGGGTGACTGAGGCATGAGAATCACTTGAACCCAGGAGGTGGAGGTTGCAGTGAGCTGAGATACCACCACTGCACTCCAGCCTGGGCAACAGAGGGAGACTCTTTCTCAAAAAAAAGATGTCTAGACTTCAATCATGGCTTCCCTTTGACTGGTTGTGCAGTCTTACTGACACCTCTCTGTGCTCAGCTTCCTCTGTAGTAATATGGGAATAATTGGATCCACTTACTGTGAGGAATAAATAAGATCAGGTAGAACAGTGCCTGGCATGTAACTAAGCACTCAAAGAATGTTAGCTATTACTATTAGCTTTCCTAAGGTCACATAAAAGTCTATGCTGTTTTGGTTTTTCACATGTACTCCAGAATTCTGTTACCCATAACTCAAAGCTCCCCACACCTGGCCTTTTTAAATTATTTCAACTACTCCCCTCAAATACTCTTTCTACCTTGTATCATTTATTGATTCACTTATCCGCTCATTTAACAAACACCACTGCCATCTTTCCTTGGCCTAGGCATGGTGAAGGTACGAAGAGAACTGAGATACAGTTTCTTCTCTATGGAGCTTCAAATGTAGTAAGGGAGAAAAACATCCACTGCATTTATACAGAGGAAAGCTACATCGATTCAAATTCCAAATTTATGTGTGCACAGAGGATAGACAACTTACTCAGCCTGGGGGATTCAGGGAAGGCTTCACTGAGGAGGTGGATTTAGATTTAGGTTTCAAATAATGCAGAAGAGTAACATATGCATATGTAATTATAGCATATGAAATGGCTATAATTACAACTTTTTTTTTTTTTTTTTGAGACAGATCTTGCTCTATCACCAGGCTGGAGTGCAGTGGCATGATCCCAGCTCACTGCGACTTCCATTTTCCGTTTTCAAGCAATTCTCCTGCCTCAGCCTCCTGAGTAGCTGGGACTACAGGCACGCACCACCACGCCTGGCTAATTTTTTGTACTTTAGTATAGACGGGGTTTCACCATGTTGGCCAGGATGGTCTCGATCTCTTGACCTCGTGATCCGCCCGCCTCGGCCTCCCAAAGTGCTGGGATTACAGGCATGAGCCACTGCGCCCGGCCCTAATTACAACTTTTATTTATAGCAGTTTATATTTATAGAACACTTACCTACATTCATCACTATCACAGTAGTACATAATTATACCATTATAATATTGCAGTGCAGTTGGCCCTCCATTTCTGTAGGTTCTACATCTACCAATTCAACCAACCGTGAATCAAAAATATTTGAAAAAATGAATAATGAAAAATAATAAGACAACTAAAAATAATACAAATTTAAAATTGTACCCTATAACAACTATTTACATAGCACTTCCATTGTATTAGGTATTATAAGTAATCTAGAGATGATTTAAAGTATACAAGGGGCTGTGCATATATTATATGCAAATACTATGCCATAAAATCTGCAGATTTTGATATCTGTCAGGAGGTCCTGGAACCAACCCTCTGTGAACAGCAAGGAACAGTTTTAAGGTTAGGATTCAATTGAGATTTCTATTTGCAACTCCAACAATATTTAAAACAATGTCTGATGTTCAGTAAGTGATGAGTAAATGGGTACTGATACCTATCAGGAAATTACAGTCACAAGATTTTGCCCTTACCATTTTATGTCAGTGATAGGACAAACAAATACGATGGGATGTAATTTAACCACAGTGTTGTCCAGTGAGTCAATAAGAGAACTGAGTAAGAGCTCAATAGCATTTTTTCATTTCTGCTGTTTCTGTTTCATCTACACAGCAGTGCCAGTCCCAAAAGATACCCATTTTTTTGTGCCAATTGATTATAATTTAAATAGAATAACTAATGGATGAGAACCACTGTACACATAACAAATTAAAAATGAAGGTATTTATTTTCCTATGTGGATTTTACTTTTTCCATTTACTTTCCTCAGATTGATCTCAAATATCTCAGGCAATTGAATCAGGCACAAAATATATATATCTCACACTGTTATCTTCAATGACAGTGGCAGTCTGAATGAATTTTATTGAAAGTAATTTAGCATTGACTGGTTAAATATACCACTACCCATCTAAATCAGAGATAGTGCCAGACTCCTTCAAATTAGAGACAAAAAATAAATATTTGGAGATTACATCACAAATTGGAACTGTCTTGGAAGGCAGTTCAAATGTAAAAATGAAATAAATTATTTAAATTTAAAATATTTTACTTCATCCATCAGTGACAAAAGCAGCTGCACTTTCTCTTTCTGATCATAACAAATAGAAAACAAGCTAGTTGTTTTTTAACAGACAAGTTGAGGAAAGGTATGGCTTCTTAGGTCCACCCTTTCGCCCCATCAAAAGTATATTTTTGAAGAGGTAATCTTTAATCCAGGAAGGTAACTATACAGAGAAAAAAAGTAGCCTGATCTGTCGTACAGTTGAACTTTTAACTGCCTTTAATGATCAGACAGGAATTCTCTGGCATTTTTCCTGAGAGTTTTAATGTTTAACTTTGGGTTGTGTCCCACTTGGGGAAAGAATATGGAGGGGTTATAGCCTGGTATTTAAGAATGCAGCCTCTGGAGGCAGAAGCCTGTTTAAGGCTTATAAATACCTAAGGTCTGCTATTGTTAAAATCAGAACTATCCCTGATTATGGTAGCAGTGTTGAGAAAATTCCTACTGGGGACTCAAGTCAACTATATATTTTTTTAATTTTTTAAGTTTTTTTGTTTTTTTAGAGACAAGGTCTCACCCTGTCACCCAGGCTGGAGAGCAGTAGCAAAATCATGGCTCACCACAAGTGATAAACTCCTGGGCTCAAGCTATCCTCCCACCTCAGCTTCCTGTGTAGCTGGGACTATAGTCACATGCCACCATGCTCACTAATTTCTTTTATTTTTATTTGTAGAGACAAGGCCTCACTGTGTTGCCCAAGGTGGTCTCAGACTCTTGATTTCAAGTGATCCTCCTGCCTTGGCCTCCCAAAGCCCTGGTATTACAAGCATGAGCCACCACACTCATGGCCAACATTTTTTTTAATCACCTGAATTTCTCTGAGTCACATACTAACACAGATTATTTCCTTTTAATGTGCCATAAAATAATTACCCAAATGATGAAACATTTACATTTTAAAATTCAAGGAGCTCCCAGTAGTCAAAAATCCCAAAGCAATAGAGATTCGTCTTTCTATTGTTCTGTTTTTCTGAAGAATCTCACACATCATGGCCAGGAGCTATACATTTGTGGGACTGCTATGTTTAAGGCACTACAGTTACTTTGTGCAGGGCCTCAAAGATGAATGAGACTTACCAGTTCCTGTTGGTAAGCATCTCCAGACGTGCAGTGAAGTGAGGGGCTACTGTCTGTGCACACTATGACGATGTAAAGTGCCACAACAGAAGTCCTGTCCACAAAGCGTTCTTGATGGCTGGGTGCCTCGGCTCATTGCAACCTCTGCCTCCCAGGTTCAAGTGATTCTCCTAATCTCAGCTGCCCGAGTAGCTGAGGTTACAAGAACACGCCACCACACCTGGCTAATTTTTGTATTTTTAATAGAGACAGAATTTCACCATGTCGGCCACGCTGGTCTTGAAACTCTGGCCTCAAGTGACCTGCCAGCCTCGGCCTCCCAAAGTGCTGGGATTACAGGCGTGAGCCATCATGCCTGGTCTATACTCACCTTTTTTGAATCATAGTTGACAGCAGGTAACTGTGGATAAGGAGTAACTACTGTAACTCAAGGCAGTAGCTTAGAACGCTGGCTTATTTGGCATCTTTAAAAAGAACAATACAAGACAGGACAAAGGAAAGTGGTTTTAGGCTTCTAAAGGTGGAAACCATGGCAGCATAAAAATATGGGAAGACACTAATGGAGTAAGGTTTGTTGATTCCTTTGGTCCCCTCTCTGGGCTAATAAGCACTGTCTCTAGTAAAGGAGAATTTATATCCTGTCTTTAAGCAGAAAGGTGGGAGGAAAGAGAGAGAAGAATTCCTCCACTGCTGTTTCTTAATTATCTTTAGCTCAGCAACAATTTTTATAACAAGGAGGTGTATTTTGTGGTGACAATTCTAAGACACTGCATTCCTTGGCCTGTGGCCCCTTCCCGTCATCTTCAAAGCCAGCAACACTGCATTTTCTATCTCTTCCATCACCATCATACTCTCTTCCTTTCCCAACTCTTCTCTCTCTGATGAAAGCTGAGAAAAGTTCTACATTTTAAAGGACTTGTGATTAGGGCAAACATCTGAATAATCTAGCATAATTTGCCCATTTTAAACTTCTTAACTTTAATCACATCAGCAAAATCCTTTGCCATATAAGGGAACATATTCACACGTTTCTGGGGTTGGATGTGGACATCTTTGGGGGCTTGTTATTCTGCCTATCATCCTTAACCTTCCCCTACTTTCTCTCTATTACATTGCCATTTTCTAATTTTTTTTTCATTTTTATTTGAAATAGCAACTCACTCTGTCACCCAAGCTTGAGTCCAGTACAGCAATCACAGCTCACAGCAGCCTCAGTTAATTTTTTATATATATATTTTGTAGAGACAGAGTCTCATTGTGTTGCCCAGGCTGGTCTCAAACTTCTGGCCTCCCACCTTGGGCACTCAAAGTCCTGGATTACAGACATGAGCCACTGTGCCTAGCTACTTAGGAAATTCTCTTGTTTGTTAATTTATAATTTACTTATTATTATGTATTTAGCCCATGAAAAGCCTCCCTTTCACAGCATTTCCCCTGTGCTAGTCTGTAACCTTCTTGAGAATAAGAACTTGAGCTACATTGATCACAGTAGTATCCCCAGCCCCTAGAGTGACTGCTGGTAAAAATTATTGTTTACTAAATACATAAACTAAATTTTTATAACTGGTATAAACTTTAGAGAGGAGGCACAGCTTCAGTTGCTTGAAGATAAGTAAGAAAATTATTGGCTGACAATCAGATTTTAGCATGTGCAAGAGAGAACAGGGTCACCATGGAATGATGATACAATGGTGCCCTTGAAGGAGACCAAGGATGTGAGAGGCTGAAAAACATGAGTTGGAGGCAAATCACTAACAACTGCTTAGAAATAATAAGAAATACATAACAAGAAATGTTGAAGGATTTTACATGGAGAAGTAACTTGATTAGCTTTGCATTTTAAAAGACTCTATATCCCTGGTATCATTGTCAAAGAAGACTGCTTGGAGGGAGGCCAAATGAGAGGCCGGGAAGCAAGTTTTTTTCCTATCTTCCAAGGTTTTAGCTGGTTAGTCCGATTAACTAATGAATGCCACATCATTAACAGAAAATTGCTAATAGAAAATCCATCTCTTTATCTAGGTAATGTGTATTATAGTAGTTGACACTGCAGATAATATTGTTTCTCCTACCAAGTGGGGAAGACTTTTGGCAACATATCAAGCAGCCTTCTTAAGAGGTTTTTTTTTTTAAATCTTGAAGGACAAGTTACATAAAGTCCATTGCTATAATAATTTCTTTAAGAACCAAAAGATTCAGCCAGGCATGGTTGCTCACAACTGTAATCCCAGCGCTTTGGGAGGCCGAGGCAGGCGGATCATGGTGTCAGGGGTTCAAGACCAGCCTGGCCAACATAGTGAAACCCCATCTCTACTAAAAAAAAAAATTTTTTTAATGAGCCAGGTATAGGGGCACGTGCCCATAGTCCCACTACTCTGGAGGCTGAGGCAGAGAAATCCCTTGAACCTGTTAGGTGGAGGTTGCAGTGAGCCGAGATCAGGCCACTGCACTCCAGCTTGGACAAGAGCGAGACTTCGTCAAAAGAAAGAAAGAGAAAAAGAAGAAAACCCAAAAGATTCAGTTGTATATGTTCCAGTCTGGCAGCGTCATGTAAAGTTACATTTGGCAAGATGTTCAAGCAGTCTTTTTCTCCCTTGCTCCAACTTTACAATGGTATAAGCAAAACAAAACATTGCTACATGATGACGGCTTATACTTAAGCAGTAAGAAAGAGTAAAAGATGCCATCAAACTTTCAAATGTGGGTGACATGAGCAATGAGCGTTTTGAAAACAGAAAAGAGAGATGACAGCAGGAAAATCTGATAGATTCTCAAAGTCTAGAGATGACGTGTTTGGTTTTAAACACTGGATTTCAAGTTCCATCCTCCCTTCCTCCCATTCCCTATTCAGAAAACATTATGCACAAACACAGATGTTGTATTTGGGAAGTTATAGGCTTACTTCCTAACTGAAGATTTTTATGTGAAAAAGACTTTTGTTAATAACATATCAGCATCGGTTCATTAATTGTTACCAACGTATTATACAATGAGAAACCTAGTTAATAGGAGAAACTAGGTTTGTAGGAATAATGTTATATGGGACTCTGCTCAATTTTCCTGTAAATTTAAAACTGTTCTAAAAAGTAAAATCTTTATTTTTAATGACGGAGATGAAGCACCACTCTGACATTACATAACTATAGCTGTGCCAATATCTGCTTGCCTTCCAAAATGTTTTACTCAGAGATCTAGTGATTATGCACTTGATTTGCCCAGGATGATCCAGTTCGTATCTGTTGTCCAGGTGTCATGATTTACTGAGTGTCTCTTTGTTCTCAGAAGTCTTCCATTCCCAATGATAAATTGCATGGTCACTGTACATAGAAGGGAAAATAAGTAAAATGTTTTTAACATATGTCTTTGACTGTGCCCTTTTTTTTTTAAGAGTCTCATCTCAGCCTTACAATGTTCCTTTGAGGACAACTTTGTCTTCTTCCATTTGCAAATGGGAAAACTGAAGCTCAGAAGGGATAGTCATTTACCTGAGACTATATAATTCATCGCTGGCAGGACCAGCTGTTAAACCTTGATCTCTATGACTCCAAAGCTCATGCTCTTTTTTCTATAGTATTTCAATTCTGGAGAAAAGCCAGGTGATCTTTGGACATCTTTCAGGTTGCTGTAATTTTTGAAAGAATTCTATAGCAGCTACACTAAGAAGTTCATATACATGGTACGAGGTAGTAGAAAGTAGAGATTATATATAAAAAGATTTATTTATAAAACTCTGAGAAATTTTTCTTCAATAAATTATGACGATGTCACAGTTAATGTCTGTTCTATCCCTGGATAATCTGATAATAATGATGTCTGTAATCCATTATTTCCCATAAGTACAGTGATAGGTAGCGCTCAGATCTGCTGGCTGATCTCCGCATATCAGAGAAAAGCTATTAATTTGTGCCACTACATCTGTGCAGGGAGAAAGGAGTCTTTGGGGAGGTAGTGAATCCTGCGGGCTGTGGCAGCTCACATTTCTGGTTTACTGGGAACACCAACCAACCTTTTACTTTTCCTCCCCCAACACTTTTGGACTCATTTCAAAGACTGCAATATCCTAGCCAGATCTTCCATACACATTCTTCTCTTTCACTCCCAAATTCTTACAGTGCATCTGCCATCCCTGCCATTTGCCATATTCCAAAAAACTAAGGCCTGCCTTGGGATGGGATAATTTCAGTTGTGGCAGAAGAATAGTAGTAGCAGCTGGATTAGAAGTTGTTTCGTAAAGGATCTCTTCAAGAGATGATCAAATTTTTCTTACTCAATGGAACTTTGAAAAGTAGGTAATGGGCCAGGTGCAGTGGCTCATGTCTGTAATCCCAGCACTTTGGGAGGCCCAGGTGGGTGGATGGCTTGACCTCAGGAGTTCAAGACCAGCCTGGGCAACACAGTCAAACCCCATCTAAAAAAAAAAGTAGGTAATGAACTTTATTCTTTGTGTGATACTTTAGGAGACAAGTTAAGCAGTGGATATAAGCATCATCTCTAACATCAGACACACCTGGATTGAGCCTCGGCTTCACCACTGAGTTCTGCCAATAACACCTCTATGTTCTATAGTTCTTTGTTCCTCTCTGTTCCTCAGTTTCCTTATGTAGAAAATGGAGGCAATAAAAGTAGCTATCTCATAGGGTTGTGGTGAGCTTGAATGACATAAGGCATGTAAGAGATTTAGCCTGACAATATAAGTTCTGTGAGGGTGATAGAGATTAATTTCACGTTTAAATATGTAGTAAAGCAGCTTATTAAAGTATGGTCTGGGGGCTCCTGGAGACCTTCAAGATGCTGAAGGGGGTTCCATCAGGTCAAAACTATTTTGATTAAAATACCAAGATGTTATTTGCCCTTTTCACTCTCATTCTCATGAGTGTAAAGTAGAGTTTTCCAAAAACTACTTGCAACAGACATATGCAGAGGCAGATAAGGAATTTGCAAGATTATAAAACTATGCCATAAAAATATGTTAATTATGTTAACATGTAATGAGTTTATATTATCATTGAATGAATTAATGAATACTTTTTTAAAATAGTCAGTTTTGGCCTGGTATGGTGGCTCATGCCTCTAATCCCAGGCAAGGATTAGAGGAGGCCAGGGTGAGTGGATCTTTGAGGTCAGGAGTTCGAGACAAACCTAGTCAACATGGTGAAACCCCCTCTATGCTAAAAATACAAAAATTAGCCAGGCATGGTGGTATGCACCTGTGGTCCCAGATACTCAGGAGCCTGAGGCAGGAGAATCGCTTGAACCTGAGAGGTGGAAGTTCTAGTAGACTAAGATCGCACCATTGTACTCCAGCCTGGGAAACAGAGCAAGACTCGGTCTCAAAAAAAAAAAAAAATAGTCACTTTAAATTTCTAATACAGAGAGAGATCCAAGATGGTCGCATAGCAGCAGCTCAGGATTGTAGCTCCCAGTGAAAGCGCAGAGAGCGAGTGGATGCTGCAATTGCAGACGAATTTTTGATGCCCACAGACCGGGAGATTCTGGGCGAAGGAGTCACCCGGGTCGCCAGCGCGACTCTTTCGGCCGGTGCGGCGCTTCTCAGTGCGGAGTGTATGGGACTGGGTGCCCAAAGGCTCCGCTGGTCCCATCCCCACAAGGAGAGCAGCAATTGGAAGCGCTGAGGAGAGAGCAAGCACAGCTGAACCCGGGAAGGCCCAGCTCTGTGGGGAAGGAGCGCCCCCCGAAGGAAAACTAAGAAACAGAAAAAACTTAATAACTAACAAGCCGGACATCCACTCAGAGACCCAATCTGGAAATTACAAAGACGACAGGTGGATAAATCCACAAAAATGGGAAGAAACTAGTGCAAAAAGGCTGAGAACACCCGAAATCAGAATGCCTCTCCTCCTACAGGGGATCGCAGCTCCTCATCAGCAAGAGAACAAGGCTTGACGGAGGATGAGTGTGATGAACTCACAGAATCAGGCTTC
>PVKP010019245.1:0-42797 GCA_004027715.1 Plecturocebus donacophilus
TTTCTTATTATCCACCTTCTGAAGCCTGATTCTGTGAGTTCATCACACTCATCCTCCGTCAAGCCTTGTTCTCTTGCTGATGAGGAGCTGCGATCCCCGGTAGGAGGAGAGGCATTCTGATTTCGGGTGTTCTCAGCCTTTTTGCACTGGTTTCTTCCCATCTTTGTGGATTTATCCACCTGTCATCTTTGTAATTGCCAACTTTCAGATTGGGTCTCTGAGTGGACATCCGGCTTGTTGATTATGATGTTTTTTCTGTTTCTTAGTTTTCCTTCGGCGGGCGCCCCTTCCCCACAGAGCTGGGCCTTCCCGGGTTCAGCTGTGCTTTCTCTCAGTCCTCAGTGCTTCCAATTGCTGTTTTCCTTGTGGGTATGGGACCAGCCGAGCCCGTCTGTCCTGTATACTCCGCGCCGAGAAGCACCGCGCCGGGGCGCTGGCAAAACAGCCACGCCGGCCAAAAGAGTCGCGCTGGCGACCCGTGTGGCTCCTTCGCCAGGAATCTCCCAGTTTGTGGGCATCAGAAATTCATCTGCAATTGCGGCATCCACTCCCTCTCTGCGCTTTCACTGGGAGCTACAATCCTGAGCTGCTGCTACGCGGCCATCTTGGATCTCTCTCCCCAGGTTAAATTCTTTACAGTCTTCTTCTGGATCAAGTAAGGTCAGCAGCAAATTATGCTCTTAACCTATTTTAAATTGGCTCTCCATAGAACTGCTTTTAATGAATGGTGATGTCTCCAATTTATAGTGAGGATCACTGTAAGAAATAGTTTCATAGAGCTTGTTGCTGTGTTAACTAATAGATATTATGAAAGATGTTTTTACTACATTACACAGCTTTGTCTTTCTCTCTTTCTCTCTCATGGCCATGGGAAAAGTTTATTTTTGTCTTACGGACACCTTGAAACACAAAGTCAATCATGTTTCCCTGCACAGGGGTTGCTAGAGATTTAGAACCATATTTGTGGTTGACCAAAAATATTGAGTCAATGTTTTTGAAATCTTGATCTAAGTCAGTTCAAGCTGCTATTTTAAGGTGCCAGCTGTTTTCTGCTTCATTTTAGAGGAAGATTATTTTCTACATTACAGGAAATACTTTTATTTATCTTTTGCAAAGGTAAAACCAAAAATTTTATTTCAGAATGGAAAACTTTGGACAATATGGGAGCTAAATTTCTCTAAATATTAATACAATACTTTTTCTTTAGGGGACTCATGTCTGTGCAGATTATTATGCCATTGTCTGGAAGAAGGGCTTGGGACTGAGGGTGAGGGAAAGTGATGTTCTTCCCTTTTTATTGGACCCCAGGGAGGGCTGGGCTTCTTGACTTTCAAAAGGGAGAGAAATCAGAGAAAGAAAAATTCCTCTGTAAGAAGCAAGCTGGAGCCTGCCATTAGACTGACTTTGAGGAAAGGAGAGACAGCTGGGAAGAGAGACTATGGAGGTTCATAGTTTGGATATGAAAATGGTCAGTGCCTCTAGAATCTGTTTGGCCTACAACTCCAAACTCCATAGTTGAGCCTACAGATTCTAGAGGCACTGACCATTTTAATATCCAATTTAGAATTTTCCTTTTCTGTGTGGCAACTTCGTGATAGTTCTCTTACTTTTAGTAAAGTCTTATACATTCCAGAAACCGACCTCAAGTGTGGAATTGCACAATGTTTGGAGTGAAGGAATGTGGGAATGTAGCAGCAGTCAGGACAAAGCCGAATCTGAGATGACCAGAAGTGACTTGCCCAAAGTGAGATAGCAAGCTGAGGAGGGAAGCAGCCCCTGAGATAGAACTGTGGCAGATGGAGGCTTTCTGCAGAGCTCCAGAAACACTCAGAGACAGGAACCTGTTGGAAGACTGGATTGCCTTTGGTCACCTGGAATGGATACTTGGACTCTTGCTTTGGATATTAAAGAACAGTGAAACACAAGGGCTGAAATAACTGGGACTTTTAGGTTATAAGAGTGTACAACTTTGTGGCGTACACTTAATTTACATCTTTAATCCTGGTTCCATCTTATTTTCTCATCCTTATTTTTTTGATTGCTCATTCCTATAAATTTATGTATGTGCTTATTTAATTTTTTAAAGATGTGAAACTATGAGGCTTGGGGGTAACACAAGGGGCAGATGTTTTTGGCTAGAATTCATGGCCACAAAGACAGCAGACCTGTTACCACCCTGTGCAGAGGCATTTTGGGCTGGGCAGATCCAAACTGCTCCAAGGAGGGACAACAACACTTATTGCTCTTAGTTTTGTTTTTTTTTTTTTGATTGAGCACGAAGATGCCCTTATCAGCAAGAAGACTTCTTATTGTCAAGATGCCAGAACTTAGGTGGCTGCGGTTTGCAGCAATCCTGGGAAAACAGCTCTGTAACACCTGGAGACTTTGAGGCCAATAGGAAATTGAAGTTCTTGCTGCTAGGGAAAGGATTGGATGCAGGTTTCTTAGTAGGAGTAGGAGTAGGGCCAGTTCCATTGGGTAATCCAGGATGAGCACCTGGATTTTAAAAAGAATTAATCCTGCTTATTACTCTGTAACATCTTTGGAAATGATCTTAAGAAAGCAGTATAGAAATAATTAAAAAAAAAATAAGAAATGGCATAATGATCATGACAATCTCTTATATGGTTTGGATCTGTGTCCCCACCCAAATTTCATGTAGAATTGTAATCCACAGTGTTGGAGATGGGGCCTGGTGGGAGGTGACTGGCTCATGAGGGTGGATTTTCCCCCTGGTGCTGATAGAGTTCTTACCAGATCTGGTTGGTTAAAACTGTGTGGCACCTCCTCCTACCTCTCTCTTCTTCCTGCCCTGGCCATGTAAGATGTGCTTGTTTTCCCTTTGCCTTCTACCACAATTGTAAGTTTCCTGAGGCCTCCCTAGCCATGCTTCCTGTACAGCCTGTGAAACTGGAAGTCAATTAAATCTCTTTTCTTTATAAATTACCCAGTCTCTGGTATATCTCTATAGCAGTGCTAGAGCAAACTAATACAATCTCCTTCCCCTGCTCTCCCAGGAAACCCTAAATTATGCCACCCATAGAATATTGTCTTCAAAATAATTCTCTCTAGAGGATGGAGACAACACTCCATAATTCAAAACATATTGGACTTCTCTTTGGAAGCCACCTTCAAAACCATTTATCACCACAGGAAAAAAACTCCATCATTACCTTATGGCAGTTAGACATTCTGTATCAGTCCTCTAATCTTTATTCCGACTTTTCTTTTTTTCTGTTGAATGTACCGCCTCCCACCTCTGTCCCTTCCTCAGCTTTTACACAAGCAGTAGTTATATCCCCAGAGATGCCATGCTGAGGCTGCTACTGGCATGAAGCTAGACATGCTGGAACACAGGGCTGTGAGGCCAGACAGGCTGAGAGTCAAGGAAACAATTTGCAGCAACCCTGAGAGGAGACTGACGGTGGTAAGTTAATTTGCATGCAGTCTGCAAAGAGCTATTTTATAGCTGAGTGCTGTATGTGTGAATCATGGTAGGCTGGAATTGCTGTGGCAAGTCAAATTGCTTTGAGTTTAGGAAAACCTATATAGAGCATCATATAAATGCCTGGTATAGTCATTATTACTTATTTATTTTAAAGGAAATAGCAAATTATTTTGGACCCAATGGCACCTTGTTATAAAGACTTGTATGTTAAAATGTTCTTGGTTTTACATATCTGAATAGTTATTGTTTTTCATTTGCCTCACAGTAGTCATAGTAGTATCAGAAAATATTCTCCCCAACTCAAAAGTACAACAACTGGAAAACATGGAAGAAAAAGCCAATAGAGGGCACATTGATTAGAACTAAAAATGCTCTTGAGTCAGCTCTATTACTGTTCCCTCCTCCCCCTAAAGAGTAAGAGTTACTTCAAATATGAATTCAAAAGTCAGCATTTGGAATTTTTAATATTCTTGTTTGCTTAGAAGATTTAAGTATTTGCAAAGTAGAATGAGTGAATTTTATAATAAAAGGAACACGTAAATAATAATGTCTTTTATAATTACCTTGATCCCCTCATTTTTAAATATGAAAATGCCCTTCCTACAGTCCCTCTTAAACCTTGTTCTTAACATTTTCTCTGACTATCAAAATAAGATATTCTGAAAGGTAGAAAAGCATGGTGAAGTAAAAAATAACAAAATAAAATGGCCCAGCCTAGAGTCAAAATCTACTTGTGTTTTGATTTTTTTTCTCACTATTTTCCTGTACATTTCTCTATGGATATTTAAAAGCATAAGGCAGTATTATAATGTAATTACTTTTTAAAAGAGAGTTTATAGCAATGGTAAGATGGCATGAGAGGCAGCATGATATGTTTTCTTCTTAGCCTGGACACAGCATTCCAATGCTTCCAAGAGTAAACTTACATTAACACATAGAGAACCAAGGAAGTAACTCAGGACTGGTTGGCATGCAACTTTACATCGTATGTCTTCCAAAGATATCATCTGATTGGGTTGGTGTACATCACCACACATGGAGCATCCTTACTGGGCAAAGGGATTTAATCTTTCTTATGTCCACTTTTGCATAATTACCATTGGCTTGGACTCTGATCCTTGGGCTAATATGTCATGGCCATGGAAGTGGGGCTGCTTTCTCTTAGCACATAGTACAGTCTCAACATATTTGGAATTCAGCTTATAAAGTCAATGTGAGAATCCAGGTGAAAGAAGTTGATGTGACTTGGGATATTAGCTATAGAAAAGGTGAAAAAAGCAGTAATTCTTGGTATACTTAGAAGGCAAGCTAACATTATTTGCTAATGGAATGAGTGTGGGAAATGAAAGACAAAAGTCAGGGACGGCTTGAGCAACTGGCATAGACAGGTGCCATTTACTGAAGGAGTATATAGGAGGAAGAGACTGGGAGGATTGAGTATGTTAAGTTTGAAACTCATCTTAACCATCAAACCAAAGATGTTCAATGTACAAATCTTGATTTTAAAGGAGACACAGGATATAGAGGTATAATTCGGGAATCATCAATGAGGCATGTTGTGTAGTGCTTAAAAGCAGCTACTCTGGAGCCGGATTGCCTGGGTTCCAGTCTTGGCTCTTTTCTCTACTAGCTATGACTCTGGGAAAATGATTTAACTTATCTATGCCTCCCTTTTCCTTCTAAGTTGAGGATAATAATAGAAACAATCTTAGTGCTGTTGTGAGGGATGATTAGTATATGTAATATACTTAGAATGAGGCACAAAGCAGGCATATCAACCATTTGTCCTATTATTATCACATAAGTATAGTTGATATTTAATACCATTGTACTCAATGAGATCCCTTGAGTCTGGCAGAAAACAGGGTTCAAAGACTGAGAGTTGAGATCCTCCAATCTTTAGATTGTAGGAGGGGGATGAGACTAGAAGAGACTTAAAAGTGAATAGGATAAGAAGAAAGAGAGAATAGTGTCCCTAGAAGTCAACTAAAATTTCTAGAAGAAACCAGAGACAAAATATCACATTTATAAGATTGTTGTCACATTTAATAAGATGAAGCCTGAGAACCATCTCCTGAGTTTGGCTACACAGAGATTTTAAGGGACCTTTGCAAGAGCTATTCTGATGGGAAAGTACAGTACAAAAAAGAGGTAATTTGTAAAGGATACTGTTATAGACTTGTACCTTTATACACTAGAATTATGATTATTTTTGCAAGGAACCCCCACTATGACAGCTCCTTAGAGACTGAGACCATCTGAGGGCACAGCAAATTTACAACCCTTATCTCATGCTAACTTAGGGGTACACACTTACTTAGTGGAATAGCAGGCAACATTGCCAGCACTCTTTTAGTAGTATTTCTCTCTCTCTGTTTTTTTTTTTGTTGCAAACATAGAGTTAAATGTGCACATGTCAAACCATGTAATACCACTGTCTTATTACAAGCTAAGTCAACATTAGACATAAACAACTGCTAAGGGTGGTTTCCTCAAAATGGAACTTGGGACGTGGTGGGCAATTTTGGTTTCATGGACTTAGCAGCAGTACATTTGTCCTGTGCCCTACTTTCTTCACACAGTATTAAATAGTGAGCATTTCTGCATGTTATTACATTTTTTTCACAAATGTAATTTTTAATAACTTTATTAATTCAACTGATAATTGATCCATGATTCATTTAACTATTCTTTTGCATGTTGATGGTGTTTATAAGTTTTAATTGTTTCAAACACCACCATATTAATCTGTCATACATTAATCTTTGGTCTTCTCTCTATTTCCTTGGGGTAGGGGGTAGTTCTCAAAAATGGGATTAAAGCATGAATATTTTAAAGGCTACTGTTAAACAGCTTTCTAGGATTATTATACCAGTATAAGATATGCCAACAGAGATAAAGTTCGCACCTCACCACACCTTGGCCAATACTGAACATGCATTTTTAAGTTGTGACAGTTTTCTCCATGAATAAAGATATCATGCTCTGGCTTTAATTTTCAGTCCAAAGATTAGCATATTTATTTGCTTATTAAGCAGTGAATTCTTTTCCTTCTGAGATTTTTATGTTCCAGTTCTTTGCCCTTTTTTGTTTTTATTACTATGGTTATATGTCATCTTGATATGTGTAGATCTCTTCCTTATGACTGATGGTTTATGAAATGACTTTTCCCTCCACTCCCACCACCCCCACTTTCCTTAGTCCCCTGAAAAGCAATAGGCACAAGAAATGGCATAGAAATCCCAGTCCTGACTCTAGGTAAATGCTCAGTGCTGCCCACAGTCAGCTTGAACTTACTGGGGATTTGGTCCCTCTGCAACTCCTGAGGATCTACAGGGATAGGATATAGGAGGTGGTTAAAAAAAAATAGAAAATAGGTTTGCACCACCTAGTCATTTACTGGGAAGACACTTTCTAAAGATATATAAAACTCACCCCACACATTAGAGAATTTAGCTCAATGATTCAAATAAAGCACAGCAGCAAGCAACATTGAGTAACATCTGAAAAATGTCATCTTTTAAAATCTTTTAAACTTAGCCGTGCCCTGCTGGGTGAAAAGGCTACTCCCCCAAGCAGCTGATGTAGGATTCCTTTTAGAGCTCTCAGTGCTAGTGATATGCAGAAAGAATGATGAAAATAATTGCACTTTAAGAGAATCTGGCTAAACCATTTTTTAGCAGAAATCCCAAATATGGCATAATTTTATCAACAATAGCCTTCATGCTGTGTGTAAGATCTCTATTTATTACAAATATTTGGTTAAACATCTGTGATTTAGAATATCAAATGATTAAAAATTACCTAATACAAGAGTTATAGCAATCAGGATTTTGTCTACTGCTTTAAGAACTACTAGAACATTATTTATGAATATCATGTTTGCACCAGGCAAATGCCTCTGTTTCTTAAAGATATTGCGATTTGCCAATCTAAACCATTTTATCTGTCTCAAGGCTGACTCACTGAAAAGATGATAAACTTCTAGTATCATAAGTGGTATGTCTAGACTGAAATTACATACAGGTGCAATAAATGGCTTCCTAAATTGTGTACAAATCAGAGTCTTACAAATTTAATAGAGATAAGAAATTTATACTGTAAGTAATTAAAATAAAAACTAGAGAGTAACATTTTATAAGGAAAAGAATTATTTCATAAGTAAAGAATCTTCACCTAATTTATCTGCAAAGCATGTGGACTTGCTCAAGTCATTTACCATTTTGGGGGCTCAGGTTCCTCATCTGTAAAATGACGTTTCTCTACACTGTTTTAGATGTATCTCTAACACTCCTCCAACTCGATCACTGTCCTAATGTGTACCATACAAAGACAGAAGTTGGCCTTATTAAAGATCTACCCTATAAAAGGTACTACTTATTCTGAAAAAAGTCATCTCAGGTCTGTCTTAGAACCTTGTCTCTGCTAGAGTCAAGTGATCTCATTGAGTACAATGGCTTTAAATATCAACTATATTTGTGTAATAATAATAGGACAAATGGTTGATATGCCTACGTTTTGTGCCTCATTCTAAGTATATGACATATACTAATCATCCCTCACAAGAGGATCAATGCGTCCAGTCTAGAAATTCACGTGTAATGATCTTTTTTTACTTAGAATTTTATAACAATGTGTATTAGTTTAGAATAGCTAAACCAAAACAATACAATTAATTTTTAAGAAATTCAGTGTTTATGAGCACTATTTCTAAAGAAGTTTATTTCCTCCACCACATTGTATAAAATGCCTGCTAATTAATATTGCTGCTTGATGATTATTGGATGACAGCTTCTCATTTTGTCATCCAATAATCATCCTGGCGCTGTATCTGGGTTTTGTATTTGAATTTTGTGTTTTCACTATTCTGAACACTGTTGTATAGTTGAAAAAGAGACTATGAGCAAGTTCTCCTACTCTCCCATTTTTTAATTTGTAAGCTTTTCATTGTGAAATTTGTATTAGCCAGACACGAGGTTGGAAGTGAATGAAATGCAACTCATATGCTTACATAGATACACACACACACGTATATATATATATTCCTAATATATATTTTATATATAAACATATGGTTCCTGGCTTACGATTGTTCTATTTATGATTATTTCAAATTTATGATGGTGCAAAAGTGATATGCATTTAGTAAAAACCATATTTTGAGTATACATACAATCAGTTTTTACTTTCAGTATTGTATTCAATAAATTACACGAGATACTCAACACTTTAGTATAAAATAGGCTTTGTGTTAGATGATTTTGCCCAACTATAGGCTAATGTAAGTACTCTGGGTGTGTTTAAGGTAGGTTAAGCTAAGCTATGATGTTCAGTAGGTTAGGTGAATTAAATACATTTTTGATTTAGGATTTGTTTCAACTTACAATAGATTTATTGGGATATAACCACATGGTAAGTTGAGGAGCATCTGTATTCTTACAGAGTGAACAAGGTTGGATGGAACTGGCCATACAGGAGGACTGGAATTCTTTCCAGACTCTGTCTCTCAATTTTCATTCCTTCTGCATGCCAGCTTTATCCTTGGGAGTGTCTCCATACGGCAGGGTATGTGGCCACCAGTGTCTCTGGGGACATATCCTTATAGTTCTCGGAAAGAAAAGAAAAAAGTTCCCTAAGAAGAGCTCTGATTAGATCGGTCTAACTGTCATGCCTTTCCTGACCTATCACTGTGGCCGGATGTGCTTAGGTGGGGAGGCACTTCCATCAGAGTAATGAAGAACAGTTCTTCAAAGGAAGGGGAGCTATTCTATTACTGAAAGAAGGCGGGCAGGGGCCTGGGTAGACAGAAACACTAGTTGTTCACATGGAATCTTGTTTTTTTCAGGTGGACGATGATGCCTTAATGTATAGAGAACTTTACAACTTATAAAACATGTTCACACACAACGTCTGTTGGTCCTCACAGAAACTCCATGAAAGTTCGTTATTATCCCCTCCCCATTTTACAGATGAAGAAACACGCTTAGAGTTGTGCAGCTTGCATGTGGTGTGGTGGTAATTAAACACTTAATTATGATTAAGGATAATGTTTTAAAACTTTTATTTTAGGTTCAAGGGTACATGTACAGGTTTGTTATATAGGTAAACTGTGTGTCACAGGGGTTTGGTGTACAGATAATTTCAACCCAGGTAGCATAGTACCTAGTAGGTATTATTTCTGCTCTTCTCCCTCCTCCCACCCTGTACCCTCAAGTAGGCCCCAGTGTGTGTTATTCACCTGTATCTATCTACGTGTTCTCATTGTTTCGCTTTCATTTATAAGTGAGAACATGTGGTCATTGGTTTTCTGCTCCTGTGTTAGTTTGCTAAGGATGATGCTAAGTCCTCCTGTTCCATCCATGTTGCTGTAAAGGACACAGTCTCATTCTTTTTTATGGCTGCATAGTATTCTATGATATATATCTACCACATTTTCTTTAGTCAACCTACCATTGGTGAGCATTTAAGTTCATTCTGTGTCTTTATTATTGTTAATAGTGCTGCAAGGAACATATGAATGCATGTGTCCTTATGATAAAATGATTTATATTCCTTTTGGGTATAGACCCAAAAATGTGATTGCTGGGTTGAATGGTAATTCTGCTGTAAGTTCTTTGAGAAGTCACCACACTGCTTTTCACGTGGCTGAACTAATTTACACTCCCACAAGCAGTGTATAAGTATTCCCTTTTCTCCACAACCTCTCCAGCATCTGTAATTTTTTGACTTTTTAATCGTAGCCATTCTGACTAGCATGAGATGGTATCTCACTGCAGTTTTGATTTGCATTTCTCTAACGATTGAGCATTCTTCATCAGCTTATTGGCTGTGGGTATGTCTTCTTTTAAAAAGTATCTAGTCCACTTCTCAAAAGAAGACATTTATATGGCCAACAAACATGAAAAAAAAGCTCAACATCACTGATCATTACAGAAATGCAAATCAAAACCACAATGAGATGCCATCTCATATGAGTTAGAATGGTGATTATTACAAAGTCAAGAAACAACAGATGCTGGCGAGGTTGTGGAGAAACAGGAACACTTTTACACTGTTAGTGGGAATGTAAATTAGTTTAACCATTGTGGAAGACAGTGTGGTGATTCCTCAGAGATTTAGAACTAGAAATACCATTTCACCCAGCAATCCTATTATTAGCTATATACCAAAAGGAACACAGTCATTCTATTATAAAGATACATGCAAACATATGTTCATTGCAGCACTATTCACAATAGCAAAGACAGGGAATCAACCCAAATGCCCATCGGTGATAGACTGGATAAAGAAAATGTGGTACATATATACCATGTAATACTATGCAGCCATAAAAAGGAATGAGACCATGTCCTTTGCAGGGACATGGATGGAGCTGGAAGCCATTATCCTCAGCAAACTAACACAGAAACAGAAAACCAAACACCACATGTTCTCACTTATAAGTGGGAGCTAAATGATGAGAACACGTGGACACAGGGAGGGGAACAACACATGCTAGAGTCTGTGAGGGAGCAAGGGAAGGGAGAGCATCAGGAAAAGGAGATAATGCACGTTGGGTTTAATACCTAGGAGATGGGTTGATAGGTGCAGCAAATCACCACCATGGCACATGTTTATCCATGTAACAAACTTGCACATCCTGCACATGTACCCCAGAACTTAAATTTTTAAAAAAATGTTCATATCCTTTGCCCACTTTTTAATGGGGTTGTTTTTTGCTTGTAAACTTGCTTAAGTTTTTTATAGATTCTGGATATTAGACCTTTGTTGGATACATAGTTGGCAGATATTGTCTCCCATTCTGTAGGTGGTCTGTTTATTCTGTTGATAGTGTCTTTTGCTACACAGATGAATAGGCAGTTCTCAAAAGAAGATATGCAAATGGCCAACAAACATATGAAAAAATGCTCAGCATCACTCATGATCGGAGAAATGCAAATCCAAACAACAATGCAATACCATCTTACTCCTGTAAGAATGGCCATAATCAAAACATCAAGAAATAATAGATGTTGGCATGGATATGGTGAAAAGGGAACACTTTTACACTTCTGGTGGAATGTAAACTAGTACAACCACTATGGAGAACAGTGTGGAGATTCATTAAAGAACTTAAAGTAGAACTGCCATTTGATCTTACAATTCCATTACTGGGTAGCTACCCAGAGGAAAGGAAGTCATTATACAAAAAAGATACTTGCACATATATATTTATAGCAACACAATTTGCAACTGCAAAAATATGGAACCAACCCAAATGCCCATCAACCAATGAGTGGATTAAAAATTATATATATATATATATATGATGGAATACTACTCAGCCATAAAAGGGAATGAATTAATGACATTCAAAACAACCTGATGGAACTGGAGACTATTACGTGAAGTAACTCAGGAATGGAAAACCAGACATCACATGTCCTCCCTCATAAGGTGGGAGCTAAGCTATGAGGATACGAAGGCATTAAAAAAAAAAAAAAGAATAATACAATGGACTTTTGGGAGTCAAGAAAAAGGGTGGGAGTGGGTGGGGGACAAAAGCCTACAAATCGGGTTCAGTGTATACTACTTGAGTGATGGGTGCACCAAAATCTCACAAATCACCACTAAAGAATTTATTCATGTAACCAAATAGCACATGTTCCCCCAAATCCTATGGAAAAATTGGTTTTTAAAAGTATCCCTTCCAACCTTTTAGTGGGCTGTTCACCTAGTCACCCTGTTAACAAACAAAATGCCTCCATTATGTTTTAATTTTTTTGGAAAATGTTTATATAATAGAATAATGTTTCTTTTAAGTCCATTCCTGAGTAGGTGCAAATGACTTGAAAGATCTTCTCATAACTTCCCTTTCATTCAATTTTCCAAAATTTTCCCTTATTCCTTCTGCCTTTCTCTAATTTTTTGACCTTCTTGTTCACTGATAAAACCTAAAGTGACTGAGGAGCATGCACCAAGCAACCCAATTTTTCTTCTCTTTTATTGATAATAAAACTCCCAATCTTGTGTGTAATGTGACTTCCCTGTTTAGAGTGATTTAATCTTAGTGGCACGTTATTATCTGTGGGCTTTTAACTTTTGATTCTGTGGTGTTTCATTAAATATATTTCTTTGTAGGCCTAAGAAGTATTCTGGAAGAGTAGAAATGCAAAGGACCTATATTTAGAGAAATTATGGTACTGATCTTGGTTTTACCACTTTCTAATGTATGATCCTAGGGGTGTCAGGGAAGATAACCCACTCTGAGTGATAAGAGACTTATTCAAAGTACAGAATTTGCTGCCTCTGTGTCCAGTGGTGGCCTTAAGTTTCTATAGGTCAACTGAGAAGGCATTTGGGAAAAAATGCCAAATGCCCTTTCATGCGAAAGGCAGAGTAGGAGGAGAAAACAACGACAGCTGGAATCCATGAGGACAATGTGGGATCCACAAGCACAAATTTGAACCTGGTCTGTTTTTCCCTGAATCTAACCCTGTGACACCGGTATCCTGACAAAGACCCTGGTAGCCTTCTCATGGAGAATCTGGTGGAGCCACACCCACCCCTGGCTCAGGAGTCAGATTAGCTAGATGAGGAGAGCTATGGCCTCAGACCATCAGTGTGAGCCAGCACAGCAGAGATGCTGAATAAGCAAGTGCTTGGCACCCTGCATCACCCTTCAGAGCACAACGGCTGCTGCTTCTCTTCCGACACCCAACCCCTGCACAAAGTTCTCCTGGGAACATCCCCAACCTGGATTTACACTGGGAAGGAAATTCTAGGACTTATGGTTTCAGCTTAGCTAAACAAACGTGGTATAAAGCCAGTACACTGGGTGTGTCTATAATCCACCTGAACTCTGATTTCCTCAACTGTAGTGCAAATTTATTATAGGGGAAAAAAAGTCCTTGGCATGTGGTTGGTGTTCCATAAATGGAGATTATTATTATTAGATAGATGCAGCATACTCAGATTGACTTTCTTTGATACTCATCACTTGAAAGGAAATACAAACTTAATCCTTAGTAGTTCCAAAATAGTCCATAGTCCTCAATTCATGCTTAGCAATCACCAAGGCCTCCTCCTGAGAACACTTCTTCCTCTATTGCCTTTTCAAGGCTTAGGAATGGGTCCCCATCACTGCTTCCAAACCATTTTCTCTCCTTCCTCCTTCAACTCAGGGTTCTTAAATTATGTCATTGACATTTTATCCCTTCTTGTTTCTATCTCTACCAACTTGCCACTCACATGGAATCATGAATTGATGGCACTGACGTCTGTCTTACTGTCAGTTTTACCACGATGGGTAAAATCCTAGATGACTTCCACACCTACATCAACGATTCATTCTACACTCTTAGTTTTTTCCTTTGCTCCATGTGGACCATTTATTCTTAGGGTTGGACTGTAGATGTAACTTCATCAATACCAGTTTTGAAATATCTATTTAAAGCATTGTTCTTTCCACTGACTACCTCTTATCTTCTTTTCTCAGTTATTTTGATATTGCACCAAGCCTCATCCAATTGTGTTTCTAATATTTTCATCCACTCCTTTCTCTCCACACACAGTTCACAGCCTCATTTACCTTCTTATTTAGTTTTGAGTTTATGGACTGCCAATTTAACCTCTCCATTACAAGTCCCATTAAGTTGCACACACCTCTCTTTCTCTATCATAATCACCTTAAAAAATCCCAACCCAGTTTAAACCTAACTATCTTTTTACTCAATGCTGGCACCCAAGCCAAATGCTAGAGAAAGAGTCAACAAGAAGGAAGACACAGTCTTCTCATAACCTAATTTCAGAAGTGACGTTGTATCACTTATGCCATATTCTATTAGAAACAAGTCAATAGATGTAGTGTATGATGAAGGGAAGGAAATTGCACAAGGGCATGAGTACTAGGAAGCCAGGACCACTGGAGGCTATTTTAGAGGATGCGTACCATATCCAAGTTGCCAGTGACCAAAATCTCACCAATGCCAATGGGCAATCTTCTGTCCTCATCTTACTTGACTTCTCAGTGTCATTTGATAGAATTAATTACTTCCTTATAAGGACCTATATAAGGTCTCTGGTTTTCTCTGTCAGCATATTTATTGGTTTGGTTTTTCTCACTGATGACTCCTTCTTTACTGACCTCTAAATATTATTGAAATGTCTGAAGGCTCTTTCCTTGGTCCTTTTATCTTGATACCTATATTCTTGTGTTATCTCATTCTATCTCATAGCTTTTTAAAAAATTAATTTACTGTTTTGATACAGGAGTCTCACTATGTTGCCCAGGTTGGTCTTGAACTCCTGGGCTCAAGCAATCCTGCCTCCGCCTCCAAAGTAGCTGGGACTATAGGCACGTACCATCCCATAGCTTTTAATAGTATCTATATTCTGACACATCTCACATCTGTGGCTTTTCCAGTACCTTTCTCATTAGCTACAGAATCATACATCCAACTGCTCACTCGACATTTGTTTTCCACTTGGATGCCTGTTAAGCATCTCAAATTTGCTTATCTGCAAAAAAGACGATGGATTTATCCCAAGCCTACCCTCTTCTCTGATCATCTCCTATCCTAATATCCCCCACTTTTTAAGTAAAATACCTTTGATTTCTCCTCTTTGCTTATAGAGTACAATCAGTTCATCTGCAAGTCCTTTATTCTCTCCTTCCAAAATATGTGCTGAATCTTACCTGGTTGGCCCATCTCCATTCCTGTAGCTCTCACCTAGACTACGAAAGTGACCTCCTATCTCTTCTCTTCTTCAGTCTTGTCCTCTTCACAGCAGCCTCTGCAGAGGGAGCCACAGAAAATGTTTTAGAGCATAGGTCAGAGCATGTCACTGTCCTGGTTAAAATGCTTCAAAGGCTTCCTATAGTAATGAGAATTAAATCTAGAATCTTCCTTCACTCTCTAATAAAAAACAGATGTATTAGTCTGTTTTGTGTTGCTATAAAAAAAACCCTGAGACTGGGTAATTTTTAAAGAAAGAGGTTTATTTGGCTCACAGTTCTTCATGGCACCAGCATCTGCTTCCGGTTAGGGCTTTAGGAAGCTTCCACTCGTGGTAGAACGTGAAGGGGAAGCAAGCATGTCATATGGTGAGAGAGGGAGGAAGAGGGGACAGAGATGCCATGCTGTTTTAAATTCCCAGCTCTGTCCATAATCCCAGTGATTTGAGAGGCTGAGGTGGGAAGACTGCTTGAGACCAAGAGTCCAAGGCTGCAGTGAGCTATGATCATGCCACTGCACACCATCCTGGGTGACACAGCGAGATCCTATCTCTAAAAACACCAATAAAAGTTAAAAATAAACAACCAGCTCTTGAGAGAGCTGAACTAAGAGAGCCAGAACTCACTCTTTACCATAGGATGGCACTAAGCCATTCATGAAGGATCAGCCCTCAAGACCCAAACACTTCCGATTAGGCCTCACCTCTAATATTGGGGATCAAATTTTAAGATGAGTTTTGAAGGGACAAATATCCAAACTATATCACCAGATAATAAGAAATCTCCCTCTTTCAAACTCATTTCTGTGTCTTCAACTCATCTCTTCAAGTTCAGTTCCCTCCCTCGTTCCCTTCATTTGTCACTCTCTACCAATAGGGGCCTTCTTTTTGTCCCTCCCATATGACTGACTTGTTCTACTTCAGGATCTTTGCACTTGCTTTTTTTTTTTTTCTGCTTAGAATGTTTTTCCCTATAATCTTTGCAGAGTTGCCTCTTTCTTCTACTTCATGTTCCACTAAACTGCTTTCCTAGTTACCTTCCCTGACCACCCCATGTAAAGTAGTGTCCATCCCTGTTCTCATCCCAAGGCAGGGATCCTTGGGATGAGAGCAGGATCCTATCATGTCCTATTTTGTCATTTTTCTATGATATTTATCAGTAAACAAAACTACTTTATTTCAGTGTTTTGTGTCTGTTTTGTCCCTCTCTCCCATCAGAAAATGAGCTACAGTTTGGGTCTTTGTTTCTCTTGTTCTTCACAATATGGTTAGTGCCTGGAGCAATGCGTGACACATCACGAGTGCTCCATAAGTGTTTGCTGACTGACTGCCTGATCCAACCAACAAATGTAATTGAATACCCGCTGTCCACACACCTTCAAGACAGCCCCTTCACTTTTATTGCTAAGAGCAATCTAAGGACTAAGGAAATCTACCTAAGTGATAACCAAGGGGCTAATATCCAATTCGTTTCTAAAGTTCATTATTATCCACTTAATTAACTGGATCATCTGTTTTTTTTCATGCCTAGAAAAATTTTTGGTTTATTTTTACATTTATGCATGAAGAAACTGAAGCTTGGAGAAGAAAAGTGAATTTTGGCCCAAGGTCACACAGCTGGTAGGTGGCAGATCAGGCACTGGAACTCAGTCTGGCTGTCAGTAAATCTATACTCACCCAACTGCTTATCCAAGGGCTGAAAATCTGCCTCATTTGTCCAACAGGCTGCCCAAGTACCCTTAGATCATAAGAGGAGCAAGTGACCAGGCAAAACAAGGGGAGGTTTTATTTCCTCTAGAGAAGAAGAAAACATGTAGCTCCTATCTAGAGAAAAATCCTCTCCATGATATCCCCAAACACATTCCACCAAAAAGAAATTCCCCATTAATAATGTTTCCATTTTGCTCCCATTTTGGTCCAGCATGTAAGAAAGTCTCTATAAACAGTATTTTGATTGGCGGGCAGAGAAGCAAGTGGGGCAGGGAGGGATCTTACAGTGGGATAGCTCAAAAGACATGAGATTGCTTTTATTATCACATTAGCTTCCCTGCCCAACATCAGAGTCAATTCTGCTGGCCTTGCTCTCTAGCAAGGAGCCTCTCCCTCCCCCATCAATCCATGCATTTCTCTCCCAAGGCTGTATCATATCTGGAAAAGAGCCATATTCCATATAGCTCCTGGGAAGGCTAGGTCTCAAACATCACACATCTTGGATTAGATCAACCCCTCTCTGGTTGGTGCAACTGTCAGGGAATAGGAGTTTTTATTCTATTAAAGTTTTGGAGACACTCATGGAGCAGGAATTTTAAGTAGGCAGAAAACATTATAACAGTGGCTGCTGTTAATAATAATAATACTGGATACTGGCATTATTCTAGGTGAATTAAGTGTATTTATTCTTGTAATTCAGTCCTCCCAACAATTGTAAAAATAGATGTTATTGTCCTCATTTTTACATATGAGAAAACTGAGTCTCCGAGGGTTTAAGTTCTCATTATTGGTATTAGTTAGAATTAGCTTTGACTGCAAGTGACAGCAATCCAAGATTGTCTGAAACAGAATGTGAGTTGTATTTTCCTCTCTCAGGCCATACAGGGCTGGAATCATGGCTTCCCAATTGTTAAGCTCCATGCCTCACGTTTCTCTGCCATCCTCCATACAGGGCTTCCATCTGATGGTCCAAGATGGCTGCAGTGGGTTGCCAACTATGCAGTAGCAGGAAGAAATACAGGGAGAAGAAAAGAATTTCCACCTCTCTCAAGGACATGGCTTGGAAGTGACAAACACTGCTTCTACTTGCAACCATTGATCTGAACTATATCTCAAAGACGTGCGCAGCTGCAAGAGAGACTGGTAAACATAGTCTATTCTGGGTGGCTACGTGGCCAGCTAAATTCAGGATTTATGTTTTTGAGGAAGAATAGGAAAGGGATGTTGAAAGACAATTCGCAGTCTGGCACAACAGGGATGTGGACCCAGGACTATGTGGTTCCAGAGGCTAGAACCTTTTCATCATCCCACACTGCTTCTTGAGCACCTTGGCAGCCAAGGAGAGGAGGCAGAGTACCAAAGATAGCTTTTCTATGTGTCCTGAGGTGGCCTGAGATTCTGAGCATGAGACACATGCTATAGGTTATCTTAGATATGTCCTCAGTTTTTTGCTCCAGCTTTTTGAATACTTTTATACACTCGTCCCACATGTTATCATTGTTTATTTTGTTTTCCTGAATCAAACATTAGCTAATTATTAATGTTTATTACATGAATGACCGAACTGATGAAACAGTCAATTTTGTTTATATATCTCTAGCATAATGTCTAGCATTTTACAGGTATTCAACAAATATATGTTTATTGAATGGATGGTTGGAGAGCCAACAGTTTTTCTAATTCAGTATTTTTTTCTCATTTTGAGTAAGCACAGCCTACCTTCTCAGCCTATCCTTTTCTCTTCAGGGATGGGAGAAGAGAGAAAACAGAAAAAAAAAATAGGAAAAGAAAAAAATGGGGCAAGGTATATTTATTATGCAAGTTCTCTCCTCCCGACTTTCTTTTCTCTGTTTATTTTTGATGCCACAACCATGAATTTTTCTATCCAAATGGACTTCCACAATATACTTTGGGGAATGGTCTAAGGATGCTACCTTCAAGCAGCCTGATGACCAATGAACTTAGAAATACTTAGAGAAGTTGCAGCTAATCTTATTTAGTCGAAGTTTACATGATTTCTCTTTGTGACATTTTCTTCCCCGAGAACCTAAATAAAATCGTGTATTTCAAAGCTCTAAAGATAAAATAAAAGTTTGAAAATCCCTTGCAAGTTAGTTCTGGCAAATTCATAGTCATTTTAACTCCATAAAGAAGTAAACATCATCACATTCCTCATGAAAAACTCCAGCAAGAGCCACTGGCACAGTTTGAATATAAACATCCAGCACTAAATGACTTCATCAAGCTACAATCCCTGTGCTCAGCGATTTAGAGGAAATCAGCGCTTCACTAAGGTTTATTTTGTTGTTTTTTTTAATTTTTTTTCTTTTGCTGAGCAATTGGGGGCCAAAAATAAAACACTATTACATCAAACCGCAGACAAATAAAAATCTGAATACATTTGCTGTCTTCTCAGGGCCTTTCTGAACCTAATGAACACAGCAGAGCCCAAAGCTGTCAAGATGTTTCTTGCCATTAGGCTCTGGGGGAGATTGTCCAATAAGTCCTGATGGCATTGCCAGTTCTGAGGGTAAAGTAGACTAAAGTTCAGAAGAATGTAAATATTTTCTAATAGATGAAAGGGAGATCTAACACATTCCTCTGCCCTTTTCAAAGGAAGGCAAGATGAATTATTTGCATTAATTAGCATGTTGAAAAACTCCCGCTGGATTGCCAAGTGTGTTCCTGTGGGTGGTGGGAAACATATAAATATGATGTACAGTAATCTGTCGAAAAGAGCCAATGTTTTGGACTTCGTGAGTGCATATGAAATGTGAAACAGCTTAGCCAGGTATGTGACACTGGTCTTTCCAGTCAGTTAAAAAGATGAACATTTGTCTAACAACATTAGTATACAGTGCTTGAGGTTTGAAATGCCAATTTGCTCAGAATGCTAGGCATTGTTAAAAGAAAACTCTTTGGGAGCAAGATTAAATTATTATTACCTCCAGCATAGACAAAACTTAGTGAACACTAAACAAAATATTTCATTTAATTCTCACAGCAACCCTTGGAGGAAAGTACAACTGGTATAATCATCATCTAACAGATAACAAAAATGGAACACTGGAGTGGTTAGGTAATTTGGCCCCAAATTACTCATAAGGTACTAAATGGTAGAGTCAGGCATTTGAACCAGGTCAGTCTGACTTACAGAGCCAATATCCTTCACTGAGTTATGGTGAAGACTTTGTCCATCTTTCTAACCAGATGTCATTTCAGGAGTTATTTAGCTTTGCTCTGCCTCTATTTCTTTGTCTATACAAGGGGAACAAAAATAATTGTATATCATTGATTTGTGAGGATTAAATTATATACTGAATATAAAACATTCAGTAAATGTCTTGTTATGCACATTATGCTATGATTATTCTTTTAAAGTGTCTAATTCAAGAGTGGGGAAAAATCTAATTACCATCCACTTTTCTCATTTGGCGAGTAGAAGTTGGACTGAGTAAACTACATTTATTGCCAACAGAGCTCACATTCATGGTCCTACACTGATAGAACTTGGAGGAGTCCATATTAAGCCTTCTTCACAGTAATTGCTGAGGAAATTGAGGTCCAAAGAGCCCAGTCATTACTGGGGCTTTAGACTGGGGAACTGGGCCTTGGTAGAACCCTTCAAAGTTGCTGATGTACCACACCATGTGAGTACAATAAACTCTTATCTACCCTTCTGCTTTCATTTTATTGCTCAAATGTGTCCTTTGTAAACAGTGACCCCATATTAGTTATTAATCAAGTACATGTTAGTTCAACATGTTTTTTCATATTTATAAATGTGAAAAATAAAATTTTCGTTTTCCCAAAACTTAAAAATCCATTGCCTGTGAAAGTTTACTCTTCTTTTTGACATGTATTAATAGAAGCACAGCATAATAGAATCATTTAAAAACCAATTTGAGGAATCAAACCCAGAGCAATCACAATTATAAATATATATAATTTAAAACAATGTATTTTGTAAAGATATTATTTTTACCTTGAAAGTCCATATAAAACAGTTCCACATTAGAATGGGCAACATATACATGTACTCATTATATTTGGTTTTTAAAAGTTGATTATTAAATAGAAATGTTCTGATATTTGGGTCTGTTATGTTCACAACACTTTAAAACATTCTCATTTTATCATCAAAAACCCCATGAGGGAGGTATTATGATCTTCATTTTAAAATGAGATTACTGAAGATGTTTGGTAATTTACTGAACATTCTACAGCTACAAGGGGCAAAACTGAGACTAAAATCCAAGCCTGTATGATATCCAAAGCTCAATATTTTTCCATTATTCTAGTGCTTTGAACAGAATTATGCACCACAGTTTATTTTTACCACATGTGTTATTTCCCATCCCACTTTTCACTTTGCTGATTGTATCAGTCACAGTCCAGTCAGGGAAAGAGAATTACACATTTGGGAAATCATGACTATAGCAGAGGAACTGGAGTTTACATGATTGTGGAATAGTTGACAAGTAAAGGCCTGGCTGGAGGAGGGAATCAGAGGATCATAGAATGGTCTCTAGCCACTTTCCCTGAAGCACTTGTGCCTGGAATGAGTCAGAGCTTGTGAGAGAATCTGAGAAGCCTTGCATATCTCTGATAGAGCCTAAATCACACACCTATGCACTTGCTGCCAGGGAGACTGGGAAAGTAAGGGAGAAAGGGGAAATTGTCCCCTTGGAAACTTGTCAAAGACTGATTCTCTGCAGGCTGCCATCTAGAAAATGAGCTACTCCTTTACAACTTGATGGAAACTGGCTATAGAACAGGCTTAAGGCATTCATTTCTGGCCAGCATGAGTCTTGGATCCCAGGAGAAAGGCTGGTACTTCCTGAGTCTTGAATGCAGATTGAGGTGCTGGAGCTCAAGCCAATAGCTTGCTACATTATACAACCATCAGAATTCATTCACTATCACAAGAACAGCATTAAGGTAACTGCCCCCATGATTCGATTACCTCCCACCGGGTCCCTCCCGTGACACATGGGGATTATGGGAACTTAATCATCTTAACACAATTCAAGATGAGATTTGTGTGGGGACAGAGCCAAACCATATCACATGTCATATGACTATTATACCCTGAACCTTTACTACCTGAGGGGAGAGGCCATTGCTAATCACTTAGTTCACAAGTACCATGGCCCAAGCTTGGGGTCTCTCTCTAGGAGTTTGTTGTCTGGCCCTGTGAAGCCACTGTGCTCTGCTCCAGAATGCAGTGGATTACAGGGGCCTGCACAACCGCTACTGTTTCTATCTTTGTGAGTGCCATTCATTTAGTCCTTTCGCCACTTCTGGTGTGTGTGATAAATGGCATTTTCCCTTTTTACCCAAGAACAAGAAACTGGCTTCTACCTTTGGGATATGACACTTTCAATATGGAAAATTCCCCAAATGTGGGAAAGATAGTGAAAAACACTAGGTGACCACAAAGCCTGACAGATATCTACTACTCCCAATAAATGTTAATTTATAATTAATTTCCCCTCTGTCTTCCCTATTCCCCTATTCTTGGTGGACTCCATTATCTTGGGAGTTGATTTTGGTATCAGGCAGACCTGGGCAGGCTTGAGTCCCAATTCTTCTTCTACTAAAACCATCAGGCCTTGGGAAATTAACATTATCTCTTAGGAGTCTCAGTTGCCAATTTGTGAAATAAGGGACACTAGTAAGACTTATTTTAAAGGATAATTGTTATAATTAAATGAAATAAAGTATGCAAATAACTTACTACTGTGTCAAGCACATAAGAAACACCTAAGAAATGCAAGCAATTTTTATAGGAAGACTTTAAGGAAAGAAGTTCTATCATGCTCTTCATTTTTTAGGGCTTGGTCTGGTGATAGTCTACTCTATTCTCTTACTAACATTCACCCTAAAATCCGGTTCCACTGATGGTTTTGGGAAATACGCTCTTCATCGAAGAAAGGGTGAGGAGGAGAGAAAGGACTAGAAAAGCACATAAGGCTCAGGGAAGTTCACGCCTATATATCACAGGTAGACAACAAACTCAATTCAAATCCCAAAAGTGCAAAGCAGCATGACGTAGAGTAGAAGCTGGCCTTGCGGTCCCAATCCAATGTTGAATTTCAGCATTCTTTCCTCCTCGCTGTGGGACCTTGGCACTGGCACTTGAGACCCACTCATTTATTCATTCAGCCAGTCATGCAGGCAACAGACATTATTGATCACCTGTCATGTGCCAGATGTGAACTGGTGTGAATGATACAGAGAATTCTGTAAGGGAACTAGGCATGGTGGCAAATACTCATGATTCACTGTGAAAACTGTGATAATAGAGATGTTTACAAGATATAATGATGGCACAAAGGGAGCTTAAGACTTCCTGGGTGTAGGGGAGGACTCAGAGGATGCTGTACACAGTAGGCAGCATTACAACTGGGTTTCAAAGACTGTTAACTAAAAATTCATGAGATCTATACATTTTGAGAGACTTTATTTCTTATAAGGGGTTACAGCCTGCAAAGATGGTTCTTCTGCAGGCTGCGAAGTGTAACCTTTGGCAAAGACCAGAAGACAGACACTTCAATGGAGGTCAAAGGAGGAGGAGGAGTTGGGGCAGGTGCTTTATGCTGAAATGGGCTTGGCTAATTGTACATATTCAACAGGTTACAAAAGGAACTATAGGTATTCACGGAAGTGGTCCTAATGCATGTGTATTCACTATACACGCATGTAACATATGACCCATGTTCGTTTTGGGGGTGGAGACTTACTATTGTGATACATACAATTAGTCCCCAGAAGTCAAAGGCTGAAGCCTTTGGAGGCAATCAAGTGTGTAATCTCTGTAAAACTGGCCAGCATTCGTCCGTGGTGGTGCTCTTCTTCCCAGGAGAAAGTTACCGAGATAAGTCTCCCACCTAGCCACAGCTGTAGTTATGGCTTGTGGAACAGGTGGGGTAGGAGGGGCTGAGGTGGTGTCGGTCAGGTCGTCAGTAGTCAGTGGGGGCAGTACATTGAATGTGACTGAGTTGCCAGTTGTTTGAATATTGCTTACCCTGAGACAAGTGCTTGTTTGGCTACCACAGAACAAGAAAAACCTTGTGAAGTTAGAGCATACTTCATTCTTTAAGTGTAGGGTGCAGGACTTAATTAACCCTTGCCTGGCGCAGCCTTAGGCCCTGTTTGTAATTTGGTATTTTATTGTCACAGAGTCTGTTCTGGCTACTCTAACATTAATGCTGGTTGGTTGCGTCTAGACTGCAAAAGTGAAGAGGTATATTGAGACGTGTCTAACCTCCCATCCTGTCATGGCCAGGAACTCGGTTTTTAAGGCTTCTCTGGGCTCCCTTTGGCCAAGATGGTGTGATGGTGTCCATTCAGTCAGTTGAGAGGCTTGGGATTTTACTTTTAGTTTCCAAGACTGAGTAAGAATTTTCAAGGCAGGCAAATAGAAAAAGGACATTACAGACAAGGAGAAAAGCCTTATGCTTACACCTTACAACAGATTAATCCTGGTCTGACAGAAATGAAAGGGCCTAGATAATCAGTAATCAGATATTTTTTAATGAATAAAACTTTTAACGACAGAAAACTCCGTATCCTCTTCCTCATCATGATCATCATAAACAACAACTGAAGCACCGAGAATCTGTTAAGTTTAGGTCCATAGGATTAGCCCAGGCAGAGTGAGTGTCCTTTGTATTTAACAAAGGCTCATTCTGGAAGAGAATATTGAGTCACTTGCCTGAATCTCTGGAATTGTCACACTTTTACTATCAGTATCACATATCAATGAACATTATTTTGGAGATCTCCAGAAAGAGCCATATTTTCAGAGTGAGAAGGCAGGCATAAGAGGTAATCATTATATTACAATTACATCAGAAATGAAGAAATTGGCTACATGAACCAACATTTCTACGATATAGTGTGAGTATGGTTACAGATATAACATATTTGACATGGTAAACCAATGTAGTTTTATGTCCTTCCTAAATCACATTCCCTTGCAGTCTTTTAACTTCATGGCTGAGCTGGGAGGCTCATTACTCTAGGGAAAGTGAGGACAGAGCCTACCTAGGAAAAAGAGTCACTGAGTATCGAAGTCTATAATAAGTCTTGAAAATCAGACTTAAAAAAAAAGTGAGTTTTTAAATTTCTTTAACTCCCATTATTAGATCGAGTGCAAGATCTTGTGAGGCTCAATTCTTCTTAGAGAGTGTCTTAGTTTAGCTCATAACAAAATACCACAGACTGGGTGTTTTTAGCAACAAATATTTATTTCTCCCAGTTGTAGGGGCTGGAGTCTGAGATCAGGATGCCAGCCTCATTGGGATCTTGGCGAAGCCCCTCCTCCTAGTTTACAGACAGCTATCTTCTTGTTATATCCTCACATGGCAGATGGCAGAGAGAACGGGAGCTCTGGTCTCTTTTCATCTTCTTATAAGGACATCAATCCCATCATGGGTGCCCCACCTTCATCTAAATCTATTTACCTCCCAAAGGCTCACCTCCAAATACCAACACATCGGAGATTAAGGCTTTGGAATATTAATTCTGGGAGAACACAAACACATAGTCCATAGTAGGGAGGCATAACTCAGGATATGGCAGAAAGGAAACAAAAGCCCCTCCCTTCTCACTCAAGTAGGCTGCAGCAAGAAGAGTGGCAGACGTAGAGCTGGCAGCAAGCACTTTATGATCCTGTTTTCCCTTCTTAAAGGTTCCCTCTGATATAAAACCTCAAGTGTCCAGAAAGCCATGAGAAGATGATGGGCATTAGAAGTGGATGGAATGAGAGGAAAGATTAAGTCTGAAGGAGGACTGCATGAGACCTCTTTAAGATGGCTCCGTATAGGGCAAAAAGGCAGTGGAAGGAAGCTTGAGAAGTGAGTAGGAGGCTTCACTCTATCTCCTATGCCTTGCATAACATTCAGGTAACCCAGGTGTTCCCCTGTGTCCTTGTGAGTAGGTACATAGAAGGCCAGACTAACACAGAATCAAAGAGGCTCCAGTGCACAAAGATTTTGTAACAGGGAAGGTGGCTGAGACCACGGATGTCAGTAGTAAGGGCCAGTGCATCACCTCAACAGGGGTAGTGGGACAAATCGCACCTCAGAGGTCAGTAGCCTAGAAGTTAAGCAGCTTGGACATGTAGCAGAGACGTGCAAGGACCTGGAGCCTCACTCCTGAAAGCATGTGCAAGGACCAGCAGATCCGCACCACTGGATCTTGTTAAATATGAAGATCTCGGGCACCATCGTGGAACCACTGAATCGGAATCTGCACTGTGACAAGTTGAACACTTAATTCATGTCACATTTAAGTTTCAGAAGCAGTGAAATGGAAGACATTATATGGGTCCAAGGCCTCTGCCTCTCTCCTGTAACCCACCATGAGATTATACACCAAAATCACCCTCTGTTGCCATGTGCTATCTTGGAGAGAGGTAAAAGACAGGAGAGAAACTGTGAAGATCAAGAATTACCCAGAGGCTCAGTTTTCTAAAGACGTCAGCTGAATTCTTGAATTGGACCAAGTTTACTGGATTGGACCAAAACTGGTCCTCAAGGTTAATCAGAGGTGAAAAAATGAAACTGCATTTTCTTTGCCTAGTTGAAAGTAGTAGGGCTAGACTGACAAGGCCTGCCAGCAAATGATCCTTGCATTTAGGGAGCAAATAGAGACTATTTCCCTGGTTTTTGATGTTTTCATTACTCATGATTCTCCTCAGTCAGGCAATATGAATCCTGCATACATTGTATGGTTTCTCATTTGCGGTTTCATATTCCTCACCTATTTTTATAGTCTTTTGAGAATTTACATTTTTTTGACTCGTTTCTTACTGAACGGATCCACAGGTCTATTTGCACAGTAGGAGATGCAGCTTAAAGTGGAGCTTTTTTTGTTTTTTTTCTGCCCTGGGATTTAGGCAAGTCAGGACATATCTACACAGCTGGTAGAGAAGGCTGGCAGGACTGTATTTACTTAAAGGAATAAAGACCCAGGTAGCAAAGAATTAATTTTAGAGGAAGAGAGTGGAGGTAAAGGAAAAAGTCTCAACGTATAATATACAGCAAGTCTTGAAAATTAGATTTATTATTGTTGTTGTAAAGGAGTTTCTAAGATTCTTTTACTCCCAATTAATAGATAAAATGCCAGACCTCTTGGGACTTAATGATGCTTAGAGAGGCATCATTCGGCATCTGACAGGGAGGAAACAAAAAGCCCAGCCCCTCTGCCCCAGTTGGTTCATGGACAATGAAAAAGAGTGGGGTCTCACTCAGACCGTCTCTTCCTTCATCAAGGAAATGAGGGCCCATAGGCACAACTACCTTCAGTTCCCCAGTACTGTCCCAGTAAATACCTGTATTTATATTCATCCACAGCGACTTTTCTCTTGTCTCAGAGGATGCAATGTTGCATGTTTTGTCAAATACTTGTGCCTTTGACTCCATCCCTTCCCTCCTCTTAAGGGACCTCCTATTATCAGACAGAAAAATCTTTTCCTCTGCCCTCTTAGGTTTAGTCCCTGCAGATCTGCAAATTAAATTAACAAAACACAGATTAACAGGAGGAAAGCACATAATTTGTATTAATACTTATGTGCACAAGAGGTCACAGAAAATAAGTGAAACTCAAGAAGTGGTTAGACTTTGGGTTTATATGCAATCTTAACAAGGGAAAGGGGTTTTGGGCTTTAAGGGACTATAAATCATGGGGAAATGACTAGGAATAAGTGGGAGAACTAATGAAATAGAAGGGATATTTTTTAAAGGTCTGTTTATGCAAACTTATCTCTATGTTGACTTTCTATCTCTGGTGATAAGAGTCATTCTTTTCTTGGTGGCGGTTAGGGCATCTTCACAAAGGTAAATTGATGCCCTGATTTTTAGCACATGATAGGAAGGCAGTATACCCTTCCTGCATCTGTTGATTTTCAGTTGCCTCTTATGCCAGAGTGGTGTATATTGGGGTGGCATGTTCTGATCCCCCCGGTATATCAAGCACAACTTCCCTTTGTTATAGCTTTATTTCCTCCCACACTTGCTTCTTTCTCTCTTCCTGCAAACATGTTCAAATTCTTCTCATCTCAATGGTGCTTCCACTGGCCCTTCCATATTCACTCAAAATAATATTTATTGAATGCTTACCAAGGGCAAGCATTGTTCTAGATGCTGAGGGTATTGTGGGTGAATAATGCAGATGTAACCTCTGTCTTCTTGAACTGTATAGTCTAGTGTCTCCATCCCTTCTAGCTATTATCCAATCTTATTTCTGCCTCATCTGAACCTCAGAGTAATCCATGCTGCCTGATCTTCCTCCTGTGATCTCTTCTTAAATTAGTGCCATCCTATCATCCAAGCCAAAAACCTAGTAGCTCATCCAAGTTGTATCCTGCTTGTTACTCTTCCTATCACCAAATCCAGTGGATATGATCTAAAATGTTCACAATGATTCCCCTTCTCTCCACCTTTACTGCCATGTTTCTAGACTGGCCTTAATCATCTTTCATTCATCAGTGGTTATTATAACTGGTCTTCCTGCCTCTGGTTTTAGCTGCATTAAATCCACCTTCCAGATAGAGGCTATAGAGGTCACTCCTATGCTTATAAGCCCTCAAAAAGATTCTCAATTTCCTATAGGATAAGGTGCAAGTTCCTCAGTGGGATCTCATATTTTTGTCACTGCTTCCATCTCCAGCCTCACTAACTCTGTATTCCCTCTACTTGCAGGTCTCCACATATAGCATGTTTGGTACTTGTATGTTTTTAACCTTGTAACTGCCTGAAACAACCTTTCTCAGGCCTTCTTGCCTACTGACACCTAGCTATATCTACCTTCAGATGTTCCTAGATTTATTCGTCAAAGCTTTGCTTACAGTTACCTATAGAACTCTGAAAAGCCTTCCCAGAGAGTCCTTCTTCCTAGAGGGAAGACTTGGTGTTCTTCCTCTATGCTTCTATAGTAGTGTTTTACGTTATTTTATAGCTCTCTATTCTATCTTTCTTATCAGGTAGTGAGGCTCTTTAGACAAGTGATTGGCAGATGGTGGGTACTGAGCTAATGTTTGTGGAATGAGGCATCAGATAAGCCTTGATCTGAGCTTTTCCATGATTGAGTGAGATTCCCTGAGCTACTGACATGGCGCCCAGTCCCAACTGTGGTTTTATCTGAAAGTGTCATTGAATATCCAGCTTCTCTTCCTAGCAATGAGACATTAATGACTCTATCTTTACCTTTCACTCACTGCCCCATTAAGCCTGTCCTGTGGTAGGAACTCCAGTTGACCTGTGGCTGTGGGAGAAACATCAATGATGAACCATCCCTATCACTTGCCTAGATCTTATCCCAGCACAATGGGTTCTCTTTCCATTTAGACTAAATCAGACATTTAAGGGTGAACTTGAGGGTTAAGCAAACAAATGTGGATACATTTGAGAAACAGACCATCAGCATTACATGCCAGTGAGCCTTTTGGTGTCTGAGACCTAAGGTTTTATTTGTTTACTCACCCAATCATTTTATATAAATGTATATTTACATTTTAGGCATTCTTTTAAAGCCACCACATAGCTTCACTATGACCAGAGAATGAGGATTCTTGACTATGGAGTGTCATGGAGGTATTTCAATCCCAGGGGTGGGGACCGAGGCCAGCAGATAAATGTTAGGCAAGCTCTTCTGCTGAGACACGTGTTTCCTGTACACAAGCACAGGTGCAAATGTCAGAGCTGGAAAGTAGACCTTAGGGATCATCCTGGTGAGCTATCATTTTAGAGATGCAGACACTGAGCCTATTAAAATTTTAAGTCAGTGTCTTCAGATGTTATCACATGGACAGAGATGGGTAGCATTTGAATGTCCTGGAAAAATGGTTACAAATACTGTATGAATTCCGTGTTTCTATCCTGGCAGGGATTTAACTCAGGTGTAGGTTAGAAATCATTAGTTTCAGTAATTTGTCAAGTTATTGGGTCACAGTCAGGATTAGAACATGGGTTCTCTGCTCTCTACAGTATAACACATGGCCTACCTGCATCTATCTAATGATAAACAATTCTACCTCTCTTCCACTAAATCATGTGGAACCCTCACTCGGTCACACTTTACTTGCTATTCCTCTCAGATTTGTCCTATTTGCAAAATGGATAAATAAATCATCTTAATTTACATTCACATCGTTTATAAAATGTTAACAAAGACAAAACAACACTAGAGCCTTTCTGCTCACATTAGACCGTCAGTGGTGTATACTATCCCATCAACCTGCAACTCCTGGGATTATTCATTTGCCTAATTGATAATTTTTCCTTTTGAACTTAATCCAGAACTTATTTGTCTATTTTGCCCCAAAATTATGTCATGAAAGATGTCAAATGCCTGGTTGACATACAGAAACATTATATTTAACTTTTTCCTCACTTAGAGGCTTGCAAAACTATCAGCAAATCATTTGTAAAAATTAAAATGAACTCATTCCCTATTTCTTAATATTCTCTCCTTCTTTAAAGTCTATGACCCAGGTCTCCTGGTTTTCTTCATATCTCTCTGACAATTACTTCTAATTCATTGGCTATTTCTCTATTTTCTGTAGCCCAGTTTCTATCACTTCTGAATTTTCACATCATTTTTACATACTCTTCCCTAGTTTTCTCATCCAAATTGATGAATACAACCACCATCTATTTGCTAATGATTCCAAGATCTATGGCCAGTCTTTCCAAATGTAGGCCCCATATTCTCATCTACACTTGAATGTTTGGCTGCAGCCTTATACCAGAGATGCCAGTCATTTTGTGTCTGCCAACATTCCCTTCTTAGAGACGTGCCCACATCCCATAAAGAGTAGTCACATAAATCACTCTGTGACTTCATCCCTCAGGCCACAGCTGATTTGATCCAAGTGGCTATCTCATCCAAGCTGGTCCAGTCAGATTCCCTTGTGTGGGAATCAATCACCTCCAACTATAAGGTGATACAGAGCTTAGAATGTGTCCTGAGGATAAATATGCAGAGAAAGCCAATATACAGGAAGAATCCAGAGATTGGGGCAGAAATGCAAAGGGAAGCAAAGCAAAGGACATCGTGATTTCAGAAAGACAGAGTACGTGGCTGCCTGAGAATTTTCCAGTGCCAGCAAGCCTATGCTTTATTGCTTTCACTGTATTTCATGAGATTTACCATTCCTTTTTTGAACACAATTTGAAACCCTACTTTAGGCCAGGAACTTTGCCAAGTATAAGAGAAATTTTGTTGAATAAGGAAAACGTGGTCCATGACCCCGCAGGTCTATATTTGAATGCCTTCTCACAGTAAATTCTTGTTTACCTGCATTTCTTTGAGTCTGTTTGTTTCTTGCATCCCATCAATTCATATGTAATTCTTTTATTTTTCCTTTTTAAAATTTTTGTTTTTCTGGGTAAGTACTTAATTCTTAGTATATGCCAAACCAACCGAGTCTTCCTCACTATGCCAACTCCTTCTCCAAAAAGCCTCCAGTCGTGATCAGTGGTAGTCTGTACAGTCTTGATTAACTGGGTGGTATGCCCAGGTTTCAAAACCAGAAGCCTCACAGTTGCTCTTTATTCCCCCCTGCTTCACTACACATCTAGTCCACTACCAAATGGGTTTTACCTCAAAATGCCCTTCCTTTCAGATCTTACTTTTATCTTGCCTCAGGTTAGATTCTTGATACCTTCCGCTTAGGTGTTTCAACCACCTCCTGTCAGATACTTGCTGAATACCTGTCCCTACACAGCTCATCCTCCATGATGTCATCAGACTTCTTCCTAGGATCCGTACTAGATCTTCACACATGCCTCCTAAATGTGTCCACTGGCTTTCTATTACCCACCGTCCACCTGCCCTTGGCAACTACTTTTGTCACTATGAATCTACCTATTTTGGATATTTCACATGAATAAAGTTATACAATATGTGGCCTCTTTTGTCTGGTTTCTTCCCTTAGCATAATGTTTTCAAGGCTCATCTATGGTGCAGCATGTATCAGTGCTTCATTCTTTTTTATTGTGTATCATATTTCATTGCATGGATGTCCCACATTTTGTTTATCCATTTATCAATGGAAAGATATTTGGATTGGTTCCACTTTTTGGCTCTTGTTAATAATGTTACTATGAACATTCCTGTACAAGCTTTGGTGTGAGCCTATATTTTCAATTCTCTTGGCCATATACTGAGGTATAGAATTTTAGGGTCATATGGCAAATCTTTAACTTTTGAGGGATTGCCAAACTTTTTCCAGAGCACTGCACCATTTTATGATATACTCCTACCAGCAATATATTAAAGATTCCAGTTTATCCATACCCTTACCAAGAGTTGTTATTTTCTTGGTGTATTATTAAAATGATGATTATAGCTATTCTAGTAGGTATGAAGTAGCATCTCATTGTGGTTTCTTATTTGCCTTTTTCTAATTCCTAATGAGTATCTATGCATATGTTTAACAGCCATTTGCATATCTTCTTTGGAGAACTATCTATTCAAATTCATTGTCCATCTTTTAATTGGGTTGTCTTATTCTTGAGTTTTGTGAGAATTCTTTATATATTCTGGATATATCTGATATATTATTTGCATAAATTTTCTTCTATTCTCTGAGTCATCTTTTCCTTTGATAGTTTCCTTTTATACATAAAAGGTTTTAATTTTGATTAAGTCCAGCTTATCTTTTTTTTTTTTTGCTTCTTGTGTTTTCAATGTCATATTTTAAAAACTATTGCCTACCCAAAGGTCATAAAGCTATATCATAGCTGTTTTCTTCTAAGAGTTTTACAAGTTTAGCACTTATATTTCGGTAAGTCTTAGATCCATTAGAGATCATTTCTATAAATGGTATGAAGTAGAGGTCTAAATCACTCTTGCATGTGAATATTCAGTTAATCCAGGATCATATATTGAAAAGACTATTCTTTCCTCATTTACTGGTCTTGGAATCCTTGCAAAATATTTATTGACTATACATGTATGGTTTATTTCTGTATACTCAATTAGATTCCATTGGTATCTATACTTATGTCAGTACCATGCTGTTTTGGTTACTACAGCTTTGTAGTAAGTTTTGAAAATGAGAAGTGTGAGTCTTCCAACTTCGTTCTTATTTACTTCAACAATTTAAAAGCTTGTGTATATCTTCTTATAAAATAATTTTTAAACTACTGTGTGCTTATTTTACACAACTTAAAAATTTACTTAAGAATTTAAGATAAAAATGAAGAGAGAAGCTTTACCAGTCATTGTCAACCCACTGTTAACATTTTGAAGCATTTCCTTCCACTTTTACAAATATGTCTGTATGTACATCTAAGTACATAAATAATATACATTTTTACATTTATGGAAACTGAAATGTATAGCTTCATATCTTGCTTTTTTCCACATAGCATTATATCAGGAGTACTTTTCCATATTATTAAATATTCTTGGAAAATGTCATTTTTACAGCTGCATTCTGTTATATGAATATATAACAGTCACTTCTCTAGAGATGGATATGTAGGCTATTTCTAGTGTTTTTCTGGCATAAATGATGATGCAATAAACTTGCTTATGTGTCTTTTTGTGTATCTCTAATATCCTTCTTAGGATAGATGCTATAAGTAGAATCACTGGATCAAAGACTATTTTAAGAGCCTTCATTTTTATGATTAAATTCTGTACCATTCATAATGAGTTACATGAATTCCAAGTTCTTTATGTATGGGTGCAAATAATTTACCTGTTTTACGTATAGCAAATTTTCTTCTCATTTTTTGTATCTACATTTAATTTTGGTAATTAAATATTTTGACTTATGGCAGCTTCAGATTTTCCTTGAAATTAAATCTTCTAAGTTTCATTCTTGTTTTCATTTTGTATTTTGTTCAACTGTTTTAGGTTAGAATGTCCTTATTCACAAAGGGACCACAGGTATTTGTCTCTCTCTACTTTCAGGTTTTGTTTTGTCTTGATCTCACTTAGCCATCTGAAGTTTATTTTAGTCTTTAGGAACTATCTAACTTGATTCTTTCATGACTTTTTAGACATAACATTTTGTTTATTACAATCTTAAAATGTGTATTTGGTAGAACTGATTTTGAGTTTTCTGTCTTTTCGTGGTCTTTTTTTTGGAATTTAGTGTGCACTTTTGCCTCCAGATGAATTTTATCAGCACATTGTCAAATTTTCGAAAAATCCCATTGAAATTTGGATGACATTAGACCTCTACATTAATTTGACGTCCTTACAGTATTCATTTCCTCATCCAGGAACATCATCTATCTCTCTATTTCTATGAATCACAGCTGAGTTTTGTGATTTTCTTCATATGGATCATGCAAATAAGCTTATCCCTTGGGTTTGCTGTGTGTCTTGTTAAAATCATGAATAGAAACCTTTAGTTGCTTTTCTATTTAAAATATATTTTAACAGATATTTAATAAACATTTCAGTTTGTATTTTTGTCTCAAATTTATACCTTGACCGTTTTTAGTACATGCTTTGGAGTTTTAAGATTATGTGATATTATTTGCTTATAGTTGTCATGTTGTCTCTTTATTTCCAGTAATATATGTCACTTCTCTTTTTCAAATATTAGTAGAATATTTAGAACTTTAACAACAGTATTATATAACAGTGTGGACGAAGGGAATCCTTATCTTTTTCCTTTGGTAATGGCAATGCTGGTAGTGCTTGTTGTGCTGTTAAGAGAATAATTAGCTATTGGCTTAAGATAAAAATTCTTCCTTGCATTAAGGAAGCATCCTTCTATTCCTGGTTTGCAAAATCATTTTTTTAAATAAAAAATTTGAATTGAATTTTATTACCATCTTGTCATTATCCTTTGAAATAATCATATTTTTTTCTAACAACTGACATCACAAGTGTGTGTGTGTGTGTGTGTGTGTGTGTGTGTGTATACGTACACATATATGTATTTCCTCATATAAACCATCTTTACATTCCTGGGAACTCTTTTATTTGGTTGTAGTATGGCATTTATTTAAGTTATTGCTGAATCTTACTTGTTTGCATTTAGCACTCTCATCATTATATTATGAAAGACTGGCCTGGCATGTTTTTGTTGTTGTTTTGTGCTATATGTGTCACCTTTTGATATTGTGGCTATCCTGCCTTTATTAAAAAAAAGAAAAAGGAAAGGATTTTGTCATCTTCTATGCTCTGAGACAGTGTGCGGGTTTTAGATTCACTCCATGCAGGTTCCCCCACTTGCTCCCTGGCTCACACTTTCCCCTCTCCTTTTTGCATCTCTGATTTCCACCAATTCACACCCATGTCACTGTTTTGGAGCATGATAGCTCTAAAGGTGAGATGCAGGCTGAGGCTGTCTGTCTGCTGCCAGTGAAGAGTCCTGTGTGTGTTTCCCCAGACTCCAAGTGTGTATGCTATACAAAGGGTCCTAGTGAGATTCATCTTAAAGGTGTTCACCAAGAGAATCATATGAATCCAAGACCCACCCACGGGTGGTCCAAAAAATGTCCAAAGCTTGGGAGGTGGACAGTCCATGTGACCAGCCAGATGCTGCCTTGTTTGCCTCAGAGGAACTGCCCTTACCATGTCTAACAGGAAGAACTTCTAGGAAAACCATCAAACTCCTATATAAAAGGGGGCCAACTACTGTGCAACCACCACATAGAAGGTACTGCTGCCAGATTACAATGTTCTGGGCAAGAAGGATCATTTGAGTTATAATGTTTCTTCCTCTCTTCTCCAAGATCTGAAGAAAGGAAGAGAGAAAATTTAAATTAAATGAAGGTTGGAGTTTTGATATCACACTAAATGGGATTTTAATTATTTAACAATTTCAGGAGAACTTTTACTGCCAGAAAGTACCTAGAAAGCTATGGAACCTATCTGAGCTTGCTTTGGGGAAATGATTTCTGAGGAGAGTTAGAGGAGGTTGTGGTGGGAAAGAACAGTGTGGCTTGCTCCCAGGGGGTTCAGCTTAGTAAGCAAACAGGCCCAAAGAGAGGCACTTAGAGAACAATCACTGAGAGTGATTCCACACCTTCTTTCACACAGTTATTTTTAGAATATTCTACTTTATTGTGCTTTGGGAGGTGATGGCAATGTACCAGTTAAGCTCAATCCTGGACATTGTGATGTGCTTTTTATTGCTACGATCTCTAATTGAAATAAAATGGAAGAACAAGGAAAGCGTTTAAAGAGAGCAAGGAAAATAGCTCACATGGCTTTTTGGCAAAAGAAAAATATATAGAAACCAACATATACTTAGGACAAATTAAAAATACAATTGAATATCAAAATGTACAGTTTGTGGATAAAAACTTTTTTTCCCCAAAAGAGTCTGTATTAGTTCATTCTCACACTGCTGTGAAGAAATACTTGAGACTGGGTAATTTATAAAGAATAGAGGTTTAATTGGCTCACAGTTTTGCAGGGCTGGGGAGGCCTTAAGAAACTTACAATCATGGAGGAAGGGGAAGGAAACATGTCTTTCTTTACATGACGGCAGCAGGGAGATGTGCAGGGCAAAGAGGGGCAAAAAGCCCCTTATAAAACCATCAGATCTCATGAGAACTCACTATCATGAGAACAGCATGAAGGGAATCGCCCCCATGATTCAATTACCTCCCACTGGGTTCCTCCCATAACACGTTGGGATTATGGGAGCTAAAACTCAAGATGGGATTTGGGTGGGGACACAACCAAACCGTATCAGAGTCCAATATATTCAATATATTGAAAAATAATGGAATGTGGCACTTTTTGCTTTGATCTGAGTATTTTTAATATCCTATTTATTAATTCTGGGTCTTTAATATTGTCATACAACATTTTATATATTTCCTCTTTTTTTTTCCTGAAGTTTCTGTTAAGAACATTTATCAAATTGATTCATTTAAGTACAGGGGCATAGAAATAAATGATCTCCTCCATTACCCAGAATTGTTTACAATCATTTGGTAGACTCTCAATATTTTATGCAGATTGACTTTTTGTTTGTTTGTTTTTTGTCAATGCAGTATGGTAGAATGAAATGGAATTAGTTTTAATAATTTTCATAGTTGCCAATGATTACTTCAGCAGTCATGATTTCTTCAAACCATTAAATACAAAGTCATATCTTAGGCTGGGTCCCCAAATGTAGATCCTGAGACAAGGATTTTGGAAGGAGATCCCAGGAAGTACTGCCATGGAATTGAGGAAGTAAACAGGGAAAGGAAGGAAACCAGCATTGGGTACATTAAGGGCCAAAGTACCGCTGTGGGCTACCTGCAGGGAGGCTGAAAGGAGCCCACCTGCAGCGAGCTGGTAACTATCCGCTACCTCCATGTGGGCATTGGTTGAGAGCTGCTAGGGAAGGGGTAGGTGTCAATTTTTCACGCTTCCCACCAGCCTATGTGTGACGCATATCTACAACCACAGAGTCCTGGGCAGTAAGGGATGACACAATGGCGAGTTCTAGGAATGACCGACCTCCACAACCTACGCTACGTGTATCTGTAGGGAGCTGGAGCTGAGAGGCAGAACACTGAGTATAAAATCACACAGTGCAAAGTCAACCTGGGTTCAAACCAGCTCTGCTCCTGCTTGTCTGTGACCCTGAGCAAGTTATTTAACCTCTTGGTGCTCAGTTCCCTCATCTATAAAATAAAGATAATCATGGTACTACCCTCATAGGGTTGCTGCGAGGATTACGTGAGTCGATATAAGTAATGAGTTAAAAATAATGTTGACACATGCCATGTACTATTTATTCATAATTATGGGGGGGTGTTCCAAAGTAAATCATCAGTCTGCCATTATAGTGCACCTGTGGTAAAACAGTTACCATTTACCTGTCTTCTCTTCACCTTTATTTGATGACATTTCAATTAATGACCTTTCTATAGTATTACTATCTTTACACAAGAATTTAGAACTTACCATGCCATATGCAATATCAAATAATCTCACCTCAATCAAAAAAACTCATTTTCCCTGAATACAGAGAAGAATATATTCATCATCATTTTGGGGGAGCATTTAAACCCCTCACCTGAACATATTTTGGTAAAGTTATCTGAGAGAGTCTTATATTTTCCTAGAGATAATACAACGTCTAAGCATGCATTTCCTCAGGGAACTGTACGGTACAAGGCCTCTTTTCACCCCTTTTTGCAGACAAGAGACTCCAAGCCCTGATGGCAATTTACAAAACAAAAAGCACATCTACTATTTATATGAAATTTGAATTTAATGTGGTAGGAGCAAATCACTTTTCAAAGTGGCCAAGAGAGGAGAAAATGGTTAAGAAGTCTCTATTGATGTAACACAAATTAAAAGCAGAAATATAAGAAATGACACTCTTGTCCCAAGAATGCTATGAGTGGGATTTTAGGCTTATAAGATGTACCTCGATTCATCTTCTTCTGTTCATACATGTCTGCATGTATGTCCTTCCCCAAGCAGCTAGAGAAAATAAAGTTGGATACATCGGCCTGTTCCCATTGTTTCATGAGCAACCATCCAGTCTAAAAGACTAATCTAAACATTTTTTAAGTGGAAAATTTATTGTTTCACTCAAAAATTTCATAAGCCATCTCCTTAAGTATGAAATAGCTTCAGGGAGCTATATATTTTTTTCTGATAGTTTGTCCCTAAGTACTTGAGTCCATGATTTCCAAGGGAGGCAAGAGCTCTCATAACAAATGGCAGGAACTTCCTATGATATTTTTTAAAAGCAGCCATTTAGTGTTCTTCTCTGATTTGGAGAAATGCAATAAAATCTTTTTATGTACCCTACTTATTTTCCTAGACATTTAAATTTTTCATGCCCAGCATGCTCAATAATTCAAGCAGAGTGGAAAATGGCCAGGTTTTACCTTCCATGGGATTATCCTCAGGGACTGAGGGTTTCAAAGAATGACAGCTATGACAAATCCCAGGTCTTCTCCCAGCTGTGCACATTGAACTATCTCTACTGAAAGTAGTAACCTCTGCCTGCTTCATAGGGGGCATTGGCGAGCATCCTAACAGTCACTGTAAATCACAGCCCATCACACAGCTAACTCTAGAGCAATGGGGCCATCTAGACTCCAAACATGGAAGTGCTGAAAGGAAAAAAATCCCTTTTGGGATTCATTCCTGGAGGCTCCTTCAGATCTGGATACTGAGAGGGTAAAAGAGAGTCTTGCACATGTCTGAGTCTCAGGTGATCAGAGACAACTTGAATGCATGATCATAATAACTTAAATATTTATAAATATTTATGTGAAATATCTTAAATATTAAAAAATATATTTTATGAGTGTGTTGGACTAAAGATGAATATATTCCTGTTATATATTATAAATATTTATATATATAAAACATTTAATTCAACCTAAAAGTTTTTTTTTTTAATTTTCTAAAGAAATGAAGACATTTTTCTGGGAACTTAAAAATACTGTGGGCCCTCCACACTGTACCTAGCGGATAAATCGGCATGGCTGGCACATACTATGGAAGTCAGGGGTTTATAAAGCCTAGAAGCCTTCCATCCTTTCTACTTTTAGAATGTACTAAAAGATGTCCATGGACACTGAAGGACTTAACATACTTTCTTGCATTTCATGAATTTCATTCATATTCTAATGTTTTCTTTAATGCATCACATAATAGATGACACATTTAACATTGAGGTGATGGGTCTCTGTTCCCTAAAAGTCTTCACTGAATTGATAATACTTTTAAAATATGCAACATCTTAGAATGGAGGACGCATGGCACCCTCGCCATGATGAGGAAACAGTCACCCCCGCCCTGGGATCTCTCCTGACCTGGCTCTCTCCCCTCCCTACCTACCCACACACATCTAAAGCAGTCCTTTGCCATTTATCAGCCCGCCTGGGAAGCCACATTGCACCAGTTCTGCTGGCTTCTTGGTTGAAGCAGTCACAAGCCCACCCCATTCATGGAGGAATGACAAGGTCACATTGTAGAAGAACATGTGAAATGGGGATATTGTTGTGGTCACCTTTGGAGAATGCAATCTGCCAAGTGTCCCCCTACAAAGACAAATACATCCTTTTTTTTTGAGACAGAGTTTTGCTCTTGTCTCCCAGGCTGGAGTGCAATGGTACAATCTCAGCTCACTGCAACCTCCACCTCCTGGGCTCAAGTGATTCTCCTGCCTCAGCCTCCTGAGCAGCTGGGATAATAGGCATGTGCCACCATACCTGGCTAACTTTTGTATTTTTAGTAGAGACGGGGTTTCACCATGTTGGTTAGGGTGGTCTCAAACTCCTGACCTCTGGTGATTCACCCACCTCAGCCTCCCAAAGTGCTGGGATTACAGAGTTGGATCATTTCTAAAGGGAAGTGGGCAGCAAGGGTGATGAACAAAGAGAATTGATACTGTGTTCACTCCGTTGTGCCACCGTCATCCTGTGAGGCAGCAGAGCAGCTGGCTGTGTAATTTCTTTAAGGAACACAGATATATACCCAGTTGGTTCAGGCAATTGGGGTTACTATCAAACTATTTGCATGGGAGTAAGGAAAACAGAAATGAGAGTGGCCAGGATGCCCTTCTCAGTTAGCTGAGATGTGCCAGCTTGTCTAGGGTGGTTGTGCAATTTAGGATGCGTTGTCCCCAGCCTCAGATATCAGATATCTCTTTGCTAGAGCTCTACCATAATGGCTGCTTCTGGGGGAGTCCACCACCCCATTCCTCCTGCAGTTAGCAGTTCCCTATTCCCTGCTTCTCCCCTTTTCATGGCTTATACCTCCTGTGGCTTCTAGAACGACCTCTTGGTCAGGTTTCCATCACTGATCTAGTCAGCCTGTGTCCATCAGTGAAATCAGTGCTTCCAGACATCTTCCCCACAGAAGCCACTGAGGGTGTTAAGTTGGATTTTACCAATGATCCTAGGGCTCCTGGGAGAAGGATAACGAGGGTCTAAACAAATGTCTTTCAAGGATTTTTTTTATCCTCGAAGCAAGCATATTATTTCAAGGATCATGCCATAGCATATTCTACTAGCACCCTGTTTGGAGGTGAAATCTCAGAAAATGGATTTGCAAGAGTCCATACTTAGTGCTACTGTGAATCTAATCAGTGATCACAGGCATCGCTGTTTCAGAAAGGAGTTATTTTGCCAAGTGACTCCTCCTCAAGAGCCAATAAGGAGTCCCTGTCTTGTGGCTCAAAATAAATACCTTTCATTGACGGCAGGTGTTAATTTCCTAAGGTTGGGCCCAGGGTGAATAAAGGAGGAGAAAAGAAGACTGAACCTCTAAGGGTAAAACACAGGACAAAGTGAAATAACTTTTTCACTAAAGCAACCACCAACCCCCCAGCACCCTCCTGCTCTGCTATCTTTATGAGAGTCTATTGTTTGCCCTACCATTACTATCCTTCAGCTCATTTGGCTCTTAAAGAACCATGCCTTTGAGTGCAGCACAGACCGAACAAACCCAGCTTTTCTGGGTTCTGACTATTCTAGGCTCAGTATTCTCGAAGGTCAGGCTTCAAGTAGAGTCAATTCTAAGGGGTCTTTGGCCCCAGAGCAGTCAGTGCATCAAACTGGAGTTTTCTGTGGCACCCTTGGACCCTTGGTCTCCAGTACCAAAGAAAAACACAGCTTGCCTTACACGAGGGAGCATACAGTATCATTCCAAGAATAACTCGTGACCCCACAGACCTGCACAGATGTGCTGTAGTACAAACAAACATCAAATCTTCTCTATAAGGACAGGTCTAAGCTGCAGTTTTATCTATATCCAGTCAAAGATATATGCATTTATAGTGATGCAGAAAAGAATGCAGAGGAACCTGGAGAAAGCACCTTTCTGCTTAGATCTACAATTTTCATTCATCTCATATTTACAGGTACAGAAAAAAAAGGAATGTTGACAGACTGTATTTACTTGATCTTTCTGTCATCTCTTAGAATCTAATGTGAAAATTCTGGCATAGGCAAGCACAATTACTCCTGGTAGACATATATTTCTGAAGGTGTAACTCCTTATGTACATAAGTGTTTTATTCTTCACACCTTAGTTCTTACGGCCAAAAAGCTCTACATTTTATAATTTAATCAGTGAACACCTGTACCAAGATTTGATCACAGGGAACTCCAAATATTCTGTATTTGAGAATGGGGAAAAAAATCTGCAGAAAAAAAAAAAACTGGCCAGAATCTGCGTTCTGTATTTTGCAAAGGAAAGCTAACTATTAGAGGAGGATAAAAACCTGAGGTTCCCTGACTAGGGAGTGGACTCTAGCCACGGGACCTGATGCCACAGGGTTCCTGCCTGCTCCTCTTCAAAATGCAAGGGCTGTGTGGCTTCTGGATTGTGTCAGAAAATAGAGGTAACAGGTAGTCTTTATTGACAAAGGACTGGCTTTTCCTGACAGCGATTTTAATCGTGTGCTACACACGTGAAGCCTTTTTAAAGAAATTGCTAGGGGCTGGGGAATTTCCAAGCCAACCTCCATTAACCTGCAGATTGAGCAAGACACACATCTGTTCTTTAATTGCACAGTATTTCGAATGAAAACAAACAAGCCCTTTCACAGAAAAGGGCCTGCTTTCCTGGTGGTGGTTTTGGCTCGAGTTACCCTTTGTGTTGAGTATGCCTGCTCTTCAGGCCGTGAGGTAGCGATCTCACCGACACCTCCCCGTGTCGGGATGCCCTCCGCAGTCTGTGCTGCACGCACTAAGCATGGCCACTAGATGGCAGGAGAGGACTGAGTGGAAGCCCTGGCCGCGCTCCTTCCTCCCTGCAGGGGAACACCGTCGTCTCTCCTTTTTCTTCCTGCCCCTTTGTTTGACTTCACCATTTTCTGTTTCCCTTTCTCTCCGCTGTAGTTACGGGACTCAGCTTTCATCAGTACCTCCGTTCAAGGAAAGCCCTGGCTCCGACCCTTGGGTTGGGATCACACAGGGTTCTTGAGATGACCCCGACTCTCCCGCGCCAGCCGCCTTGCTGCCAA
>PVKP010019246.1:0-42803 GCA_004027715.1 Plecturocebus donacophilus
AAAAAAATAATAATAATTTATTAATTAATTATTGGAGGGCCTTAAACTAAAATCATTAAATATGCTCAGAGTTTAGAAATTATTGTGATAAATAATTTTTATTGATTGCTTTATATTAACATAAATTATGAATCATTTCAGGCAATTTGCATGTGTAGATTTGTTTTCTTCCTTTGTGCATATTAATTTTCTATCTCCGCTATGTTAATGCTTTTAATTTATTTAAATAAATTCTTTTTTGTTCTTTTAGTTTAAAAGAACATATATATATATAAGTAGTTTTACATCTTATTCATTGTAGCAGTTACCATTTCAAGGTACCAATTTCTATTTTACCTGTGGTAATAATAGCTATAACAGATTAACTCCCTAAATATCCGGCTTGCCATATTAAAATCTGTTACTTGCTCATGGGAGCAGCATGGGAGTAGAGTGGTTCTACTCCAGCCAGTCATTCAGGGTCCAAGACTTTTGTAGGTTCTGCCATCTTTGTCTCAAGGTCATCCAGGAAATAGATGCCTAGTAGAAGGGAGTGAATGGAGGTTTTAGAGGCTTTTTGAATCAGGTCTGAAAGTAGAGTACAAGTATGTCTTATTCCACAGGCAAGAATTCAGTCACTGGCTATATCTAGCTCGAGGAAGATTGAGAAATGTGGTTTACTTTTAGGCTCAGGCAGAAAAAGAAATTGTTTAGTAAACAGCTAGCCAATTTGTGTCTTGCCTTTTCACCTAATAATGTCACTCCTGGACTCTCTCCTCAATAACAAATCCAAAATATAAAATGTTTTACATATACAAAGATGTCTTATAATAGTGAAAAAAAACTGGAAGCATCCTATGTAAAAATAATTACATTAAATTAAATCCTAATGCGGTCATCTGATAGACTGAATTTAATGCAGTCATTTTTAAAGTTTTTTTCAGCCTATGCAGAGACACTGAGAAACACTTATACTATAAAGATATGTGAAATAAAAGCAGAGTCCAAAATTGTATACACTGATCATGACTATATTCAAATGTTCACAGTAAAAGAAAAGATTGTAGAAAAAGTACAAATAATTTTAAAAGTTATATAATGATGGTCATTTAATGCATGCCCGAGATAAGCTAGGTGAAATACTAACAACTTTAGATGTATTATCTCTAATCCTTACTACCCTGGTACCCTGCAAGACAGACATTACCTGTAGCAGGCAAAGTTAGTTGCTAATAGATCTCATGGAGAAGACAGGCCCCAACCTCATCCCCACACTAAATCAGTGGTTGATGGGGGTGGCCCAGTGGAACAGATGTAACCTAGTTCTGACCAATGAGACATAATGAGAAGTCTGCCAGAGTACTTTAGTGAAAGAGTTTCTTCCCACACAAAAGACAGAGCCTCTTTGTGAGGAGAGAATCGTATTGCCTCTACTCCTTGCCTTTCTGCTTTGGCTATAACTATGTGAGGCATTATTTTGAAGCTAAGCTGGTCATCTTGGGACCATGACTTGACTTGCCTAACAAGGAGAAACCAATATTCTCAGGATGACAAAGGAAAACACACACATACATACACAAAGAGCCTAAATCCAGGATGACATTATTGAGCTGTTCCATCAGTACCACAGTAATTTGTCTTTTTTTTTTTTTTTAAGACAGGGTCTCTCTGTCGCCTAGGCTGGAGAGCATTGGTGCAATCTTGGATTACCACAACCTCTGCTTTCTGAGTTCAAGCAATCCATCCGCCTCAGCCTCCCAAGTAGCTGGGACTACAGATGCATGCTACCACACCTAATTTTTTTTCTTTTTTTTAGTAGAGATGGAGTTTCGCCATGTTGGCCAGACTGGTCTCAAACTCCTGGCCTCAAGCAATCCACCTGCCTCAGCCTCTCAAAGTGGCAGGATTATAGGCATGAGCCACCCTAGAATATTTTTTTAAGTAATATAATTTAATGCCTTTACAGTTTAAGCCACATTTAATTGAATATTCTCAGCTGAAGATATTCCCACATGATACATTATCCCTTTCTTACAGGCCTCACAGCCAGTAGTGTAGAAAACAGAACTGGGATACAAACCCATGTGCTCTGGCTCCAAGGCCCAAAACTCTCTAGGATCTAGGACAATTCAGTGAAATAAGGCCTCCTTACTTCCCTACCCTCTGCATATGCAGTATAATTCCTTCACTAAGGGAAAAGAATCTGCACTTTTCCTGCAAGTCATTTCCTATACAACACACACGGTTTCAGCAGCCATTCTCAAGAAAATCCATTTCCCTTTCATTTCCCGTTAGTCTTAGATACTGAACAACTTCCCTCACTAATTTTACAGAAGATGTTTTCTATTGCAGGTATTTCCTAAATGTCTGTAAATAGTATTTCTTCTTGGCATGTCCCTTGCTACATCCCTTGTAGTTTGTATCAAAAGATAGGTTCCCTAAAACATATGTTTTTCTGTCCTTGTTTCTGACTGGGATAAAAGTACTTGGTCTTGGCAGGCTCGAAAATGTGTATTTGACCCTTCACTTTATTCAGTGCATTATATCACTATGTCCTTTGGTTTTGAAACTACACTTTATCCAGTGCAGTTCTAAATTTTCCACTGGACATCCCCTAGCTGTTTTCTGTTAACTGTTTCCTTTAAAAAGGAAACAATCTGATACAAATTGAAAATGTTAACAAGAAGTGCAGAACTGAAACACTAATTGCATTTCTAAAGTCACCTGGAGACACATTCCTATCAAATGCGTCTTTGTAACAAACGCTTTGCTTTTTTTTTTGTTTTTTTTTGAGACGGAGTCTTGCTCTGTCGCCAGGCTGGAGCACACTGGCGCAGTCTCGGCTCACTGCAACCTCCGCCTCCCGGGTTCAAGCGATTCTTCCGCCTCAGCCTCCCAAGTAGCTGGGACCACAGGTGCATGCCAAACGCCCGGCTAATTTTTGTATTTTTTTTTTTTTTTTTTTTTTGGTAGAGACGGGATTTCACCATGTTGGCCAGGATGGTCTCAATCTCTTGACCTCATGATCCACCGGCCTTGGCCTCCCAAAGTGCTGGGATTACAGGTGTGAGGCACCGCGCCCGGCCCATATGCTTCACTTTTTTCCTCTTATAACTACATAAAATGAACCCCCTCTCTCTGGCACAAGTCTCTTTTGTCCCTATTCAATTTCTACTTCCTCTTAACTAAAACACAAGAAGTCAGAACACTCTGTAGAGAGGACACTATCTTACTCCTCTCGACAAAGGATATTGTTGATTAAATGCAAGGTCTTGACCTAAGGAGATCCTTGGGAGGGTCCCATCTGTGACCATCTTTCTGATTAGGTATTGTGTCCAGCATTTTGCAGTTCTGCCATCCAATGCTGTGTGGTGAGCCTCTACACATTTCCTGCCACCACCTGTTGTAGCAGAGAAGCCACAGCAAAGGTCAGTTTCCCAGATACAAAAATAAGTCCCACTCCTGTGAAGGGCAATCAAGCTCCTGCAACCAAATGATCTGCAAAGGGAGCCCTTAGGAATTCACTTTCTCTTTCCTCTGCAACTTGAGCTTGATGCATCCCTCAAGCTCAAGTTTAAAACTGTAAAGAAGAAAAACACAACTTAAATTTTTACTCTTATTTACTGGTCAGTAAAACCCAATCATACAGAATAAGAGAGTAAAACAAGGATTAAAATAAAGCAGTTTGAAAAGAATCAAAGAGAAGGAATCCAAACTAAGAATTTGGACACTCAGCTTTTAGTTTCTGCTCTATCACTAACCAATTTTGTGTCCTTGGGGAAAATAGTTAACCTTTCCGACTAGTCTCAGTTTTCTTATATAAAATGATGATAATGATGATATAGTTGTACCCTACTTCATGGTTACAGGTCCTTTTATATACTTTGATACAACAACCCAGGAGACAATTATTATTATTGCCAGTCTAGAAATGAGGAACTAAGACTTCAAATGGTTGAATGACTGACCAAAGTTAATAGAACTGTAAGTTGTAAGCTAATATTCACACGTAGGTTGTCTAAGTCTAAAATCAATTGCCATTCTACTAATCCCTATTGAGAGGAAGATTTCCAGCATGATTCAAAACCTGTATACTACAGTCAAGATTCCAGGAAAGTAAGATTGAATTATCTGTGACCTCTACAGACACTAAGGGCTCAGTTTTCATCTTCTTATTCTTACCTATTTCATTCTTAGGACAAAGCTCATAGAAGTTAAATGAGAATAAGCTGGCCTTCAGAAAGAGGAGAAGAAGCTGTGGAAAGAGAGAGAGAAAAATAAGTTGAAACTCTGTGGAATAATCTGTTGAATGATATATATAAATAGAAATTTTCATGAGCCATATAATTATTTTAATTCCAGTAAATCATTCTCTCCTTGCTCCCACATGAAAGATGTCTTAAATACTTTGATTAAAAGATTTTTTGTGTAATTTATTTCATCTACTATTTCATTATACACATTTTTATCATCTCAAAAGAAAATCTTTCAGTGAATTGAACTCTGCAACATAATCAGCCACTATTACAAGTATGTTTTTCTCCCTCAGTCATCATCCTCCTGGGAGACACAAAGATAACAAAATGAATGAAGTGTGCTTTATAATTTCCCTGCTCTAATTTGTTACCCATTCTGAAAAAGAGAAAGAACCAGGATGCAAGATTTCTGAGAGTGAAGGAATGAGGGATTAGAAATCTCAGAGGCATGGGGAAAAACACTTCCTCCATGAATTTCATCTTTTTATATATAAGTGTGTAGATTTCCTAAAATGAATTTGAGGCAGCTTAAAGTAAAAAATACACATAATTTAGCCACTAAAATTGAGATAAAAACAGCCTTTATTTTTCTCTCAGTCTTATTCATTTTGGAGGGAAGATTAGGATGATGATGTCTTACATTCGAAAGCAAATAATAATAGGAACATATAGCACATTCTAAATACAAATGTTAAGACCTCAGAAATCTACTATTAGTTTTAGAAAGTAAAGAAGAACTTAGTTTCTCTGATACCACCATTGTTGTCATCCACTTTATAAAACAGTTTTAAGGGGCTACTTGCAGAAATCAACATATTTAAGCATTGTAGTTTTTTTTAGAAGTTGAATAAACATGTTCCCTGTTATCATGGAACTTAAAATTTCACATTGGAAGCAGAACAGAAACATTAAACCAACCCATAAATGGACAGCAAGATATTTAGGATAGGTCAAATGGGTTGAGGGCATCTCTTACAGGGTCATAAGTGAGGCATCCTTGGATGAGCTTTGTTTTCAGGAATTTCTTAAGTTAGGAGAAAAGAATAACTGAGTACTTGCAGAATAGAGAGTGTTTATTAAATGGCGCTGCTTAGGAGAAGATATTCAAAGGCAGTGACTGAACTAGTCCAATGGTCAGTTTGGTATTGGTTAGCAGCCAGTGGAATAGTCATCTTCTTTTTGCTGGTAAGAAGAAAGATAAGAATTAACTACAAAAAGTCTGCCAACCAAAAGACATGAGGGATCTTAGCCCAGACAACTTTATTGAAGAATGGTGGCCCTTTCCACATGTAAAAATCCTGCAGTGAAGAAACAAAAAAGCAATCAGAGTTTGATAAAGATAGACAATAAAAGGGATCAGAAAATTCCACCCCAAAATATGCCACTTTGGCATAATGATTGTTTTGAGCTGAAGGCAATCAAGAAAGAGCAGACATAAAACACACACACACACACACACACACACACACCAGAAAACTCTCCATCCATGTTTGCCTAAAAACTGGGCATAAATTCTCATTTGAAAAAATGTCTTCCCTTGCTGGGCACAATGGCTCATGCCTATAATCCCAGCACTTTTGGAGGCCTAGGCAGGCGGATCACCTGAGGTCAGGAGTCCGAGACCAACCTGACCAACATGGAGAAACCCCATCTCTACCAAAAATACAAAATTAGCCAGGCATGCTGGCACATGCCTGTAATCCCAGCTACTCGGGAGGCTGAGGCAGGAGAATCACTTGAACCTGGGAGACAGAGGTTGCAGTGACCTGAGATCACACCATTGCACTCCAGACTAGGCAACAAGCGCAAGACTCTATCTCAAAAAAAAAAAAAAAAAAGTCCTCCCTCCTCTCTCTAGTTCCAAGAAAAGCCAAATTACTTAATCACCAGACATAATTCTAGACTCTTAACAGCTCAGAGATGGCACCAAGAGAAAGCTACATAACAAGCCTTACTAAACAACACTTATCTTCCATTAGTTTTCCCATGTCTTTATCTCTCCAAAGTTTGCTGTCTCTAAAAGCCTAAAGCTTTTCCTCTGTCTTATCACTTTTCCACAAATGTATCACTTTTTGTTAAAATAGTATCTAATAATCCCTGAGGTCTGTCTAACCACTTGAGTTTTTCATTAGTGAGTTTCTCCCATATGTTTGCACACGACACACATAAATAAACTCTGTTTTCTCCTGCTAATCTGTCTTTTGTCAGTTTATTTTGCAGGGCCCCAGTTACTGAACCTGGTAAGTTAAAGGAGAAAGGTTTTTTTCCCCCTTTCCAACAAACAAATTCAGATAATTTTGTGACAACAAAATATTTGCCCAAATTTTCCTCTATACATGTATATTACCTAATGTAATTTACTTTGTGAAAACAGATTGTATAAGTTATTCTAATTATCACAATACTGATCAGAAGATGGTGTAAGTCATTCTTTTTTTTTCCAGAGACAGATTCTTGCTCTGTCACCCAGGCTGGAGTGCAGTGGCACAATCTTGGCTCACTGCAACCTCCACCTTTTGGGTTCAAGCACTTCTCCTGCCTCAGCCTCCCGAGTAGCTGGGACTACAGGCATATGCTGCCACACCCAGCTCATTTTTTGTATTTTAGTAGAGATGGGGTTTTACTGTTTCCCAGGCTGGTCTCGAACTCCTGACCTCAGGGAACCCACCCACCTCAGACTCCCAAAGTGCTAGGATAATGTGTAAGTATTCTTATTACCAGAATGCCATAAATAAGAAAAGGAATAAAGTATTAATATTAAAATGTCAAGTAGAACATTTGCTATAATCAGGCTTAGCAATTTAATGTAAAAATCTATTTCACTTTTTAGCTTTTATTTTATTTTTATTTTTTTGAGATGGAGTCACACTCTGTCACCCGGACTGGAGTTCAGTGGTGCAATCTCAGCTCACTGCAACCTCCACCTCCCAGATTCAAGCAATTATCGTGTCTCAGCCTCCTAAGTAGCTGGAATTATAGGCATGTGCCATGACATCCAGTTAATTTTTTTGTATTTTTAGTAGCTACGGGGTTTCACCATGTTGACCAGGCTGGTCGTGAACTCTTGACCCAAGTGTCTGTCTGCCTCTGCCTCCCAAAGTGCTGGGATTACAGACATGAGCCACTGTGCCTGGTGCTATTTTACATTTTCAATTTAGTAATGTAGAATTTAGTTTTTTCAAATTTTCATTAGCAGACTTAACAAATAGCAACTTCTTGATTTTGTCCACACATAACACAAATATTTCTCTGGGAGAAATGACCTAACACATTTTCTACAGAAGCAGAAATGAGAAAAGAAACTATTCTTGTCCCGCCCCTTCTCTTCTCCCTGAAAAAAAAAAAAAAGAAAGAAAGTAATTCTTATATAAAATCTAGTAAGGCTGGGTACAGTGACTCATACTGGTAATCCCAGCTTTTTGGGAGGCTGAGGTGGATGGAATACTTGAGCCCAGGAGTTTGAGATAACCCTGGGCAACTTGGTAAAACCCCATCTCTACAAAAAAATAGAAAAATTAGCCAGGTGTGGTGTCATGCGCCTGCAGTCCCAGCTACTTAGGGGGCTGAGGCTGGAGGATTGCCTGAGCCTGGAAAGTGGAGGCTCCAGTGAGTCACGTTCATGCAACTGCACTCCATGCTGGGTGACAAAGTGACATGTGACCCTGTCTCAAAAAGGAAATAAAATTGAATCTAATGAGACACAAACATTTCTGAGTATTACTTAAAAAGGTCTGACATTTAAGAATTCTTAGCCAAGTCTGATAAAAATCCTTCAAAACTTCTGTCTGACCATAGCTTCCTATTTTCCAGCTTTTTACTCCTTTATTCAGACCTCGTTACTTTCTACTTTGCACAGAGAGCTCCAATCTCACAGTCCTTCTGTCTTGATCTAATTTATCAGTGGTTTTCTTCATATTCAGCCACGATAGACTCAATATATCTTCAATTCAACTATGCTATTGACAGAATGTTCAGATGCCTTTTTTTCACCCACAGATCAATCCAATTATCCACTGTATATGCTTCTACATGTAGCATCAGGTTGATTGCTGCCAGAATAAAAGAATTATTTCCTACTGCAGCCACTTAAATGCCACTCAGAAACGTCTTTTGTCTGCTCCAGGCAGCTCCCTCTCCTAATCACACTGCGAGTGTCAAAAAACCTCCCCACTTCTACTTGCCCTCCCACACACTTTCTGAAAAAAGACACTTCTACTTCTCAGAGAAAACAGAGTCCATCTCTCAGCTTCAAGGCCTCCGAGCCTTCAGATTCACTTACACATTCTCCTAAATTTATGCTATTTTTCCTCTTGATGGGGGCCAATTCCCTTGTGAGTGCTCTGGATTCTTGTTTGCTGTTTCCTAAAGGACCTGGCTCCAGCAATCATTCACCATTGTTGTATCCCTCTCACCTCTTCAGCTTTTTTCTCTGTTAATTCCTTCCTCTATATGTACACACATGTTCAATAATATCTCATCTAACAAAAAAAAATAAGCTAAAATGAAACATACAACAAATACCCTCAATAAAATACTTTCTTAACCCAAGAAATTAATTTTAGCTTTTGACTTGTCTCTCTCATTTGTCCTTCATACAAAACCTACTTATTTTAAATAATGCCTATTTACATCATCATAATAGAAATTAATTTTCATTATTTTTTAAATGAAAAAAGAAGTGCATAGAAAAAAAATCACCCATAGGTAAATTACCAAGAAAAATAGCAGTCAACACTTTCCTACATTCATGTACAGTTTTTTGTTCCTGTTATTAAAATAACTATAATCATAAAACAAGCAAATTCATGTATTTTGATTTTTAAAAATAAAATTCACTTTTTAAAAAATAAAAGGTAGTAAGGACTCTGGCCACAATGAGTCAGTGAACTTCTCCTTCAATATACTTTCCTCTGCTCTAAACACAAAACAACTAAAAATCCAATATTAAAAAAAGAGAAAATGTAAAAGTCTTATCTAGTCCATCATACCTAAAAAGGGATTCATATCAGAATATACAAGGATCACCTAAAATTCAACAACAACAACAAAAGCTTGATTTAAAAATGGGCAATTGACTGGAACAGGCATTCATCCTTAGAAGACATACAAATAGCCAAAACCACACAGAAAGGTGTTCAACATCACTGAACATTAGGGAAATCAAAATCAAAATCACAATGGGATAGCATGCCATGTCCCTTAGGATGACTACTATTTATTTTTATTTTTATGCTATTAGTACTACTTTTTGAGACAGGGTCTCACTCTGTTTCCCAGGCTGGGGTACAGTAGTGCGATCTTGGCTCATTGCAACCTCCGCCTCCTAGGCTCAAACAATCCTCCCACCTCAGCCTCCCAAGTAGCAGGACTACAGGCATGCACCACCGCACCTGGTTAATTTTTGTATTTTTTGTAGAGATAGGGTTTCACCATATTGCCCAGGCTGGCCTTGAACCCCTGAGCTCAAGCAATCTTCCTACCTCAGCCTCCCAAATTGCTGAGGTTATAGGTGTTAGCCGCCATGCCTGGGTAGATGGATATTAAAAAAAAAAAAAGAAGAAGGTTGGGTGCCAAGATGGCCAACAGGGGGCAACACCAGAATGCAGCTCCCAGGGAATGAGACACGGAGAGCTAGAGGACTTCACAATTCCAAGTGAGGTGCTGGGTTCGTTGTGGTGGAACCAGTAGGATTCTGAAAATAGCCCAGGGAAGGTGAACCGAGAAGCAGGGTGAGTGCAGCCCAGTGAAGGAGAACTGAGACAGGGCAGGGTGTATCCCTACCTGGAAAGGGCAGCCAGCCCGGAAGGTCGGGGACTTCACCCCCTTGGTCCTCCGATTCAGATCCTGTGGTTCCCTCATCCCTCCTGCAACCCTCTGTCCAAAAGAACCTTGCAGGACTGAGGGGTGCTGTGGGTTGCCGATGCAAATCTGAGTGTGGCTCCCGCCTGGTGCCACAAGTTGGCACAGACCTGGGCGGAAGTGTGGACTAACGCTAGTGGGATGAAACTACCTGTCCCCAGAAAGAGGCAGAATTGAAAGCAGGGAAACAGGCCATAAGGCCTGGCAGGCCCCACCTCCCACAAAACTCAAACTGAAGCCCACATGCTAGAGAGATTCCCAGTGAAAATAGCAGTTTGATCCCAACCGGGAAGATCGAGCTTGGGGAAGGAGAGACGCCATTGGGAAGGTGAGGCTAATCTAACTTGCCTAAACAAACTCCAGGGGAAGACCACCCATCCAGTAGCCTAACTGAACCGGAGACAGCCCAGCAGTGCCTCTACAGGCCAAAAAAGATATAGCTCCAACCTCAGCAAAAAGCACATACACTCAGAGATCCCTCCCAAAATCACCAACTTCAAAGATCAAAGGGAGATGAATCCACAAAGATGGGATAAATCAGCGCAAAAAGGATGAATCCATCAAAGACCAGAACACCCCTTCTCCCAGGGGTCATAGCTCCTCACCATCAAGGAAACAAAACAAGACAGAGAAAGAGTTTGACAAATTGACAGAAGCAGGCTTCAGAAGATGGGTAGTAACAAACTTCTCTGAGTTAAAAGACCATGTTCTAACCCAGTGCAAAGAAACCAAGAACTTTGAAAAAACATTACATGAAATGCTAACTAGAACAATCAGCCTAGAGAAGAATATAAATGACTTGATGGAGCTGAAAAACACAGCACGAGAACTTCACGAGACATACACAAGTTTCAACAGCCAAATCCATCAAGCAGAAGAAAGGATATCAGAGACTGAGGATCAACTAAATGAAATAAAATGAGAAGGCAAGATTAGAGAAAAAAGAGTGAAAAGAAATGAACAAAGCCTCAAAGAAATATGGGATTATGTGAAAAGACCTAATCTATGTTTGATAGGTGTACCTGAATGTGACAGGGAGAATGAATCCAAGCTGGAAAATGCTCTTCAGGACATTATCCAAGAGAACTTCCCCAGCCTAACAAGGCAGGACAATATTCAAATCCAGGAAATATGGAGAACACCACAAAGATACTCCTCAAGAAGAGCAACTCCAAGGCACATAATCATCAGATTCACCAGGGTTAAAATGAAGGAAAAAATCTTAAGAGCAGCCAGAGAGAAAGGTTGAGTCACAAACAAAGGAAAGACTATCAGACTCACAGCGGATCTCTTGGCAGAAACCCTACATGCTAGAAGGGAGTGGGGGCCAATATTCAACATTCTTAAAGAAAAGAACTTTCAACCCAGAAATTCATATCCAGCCAAACTAAGCTTCATAAGTGAAGGAGAAATAAAATCCTTTATGGACAAGCAATTGCTGAGAGATTTCATCACTACAAGACCTGCCTTCTCCTGAAGGAAGTACTAAACATGGAAAGGAACAACCAGTACCAGCCACTGCAAAAATATACCAAATGGTAAACAACAATGATGCAATGAAGAAGCCACATCAACTAACAGGTAAGACAACCAGCCAGTAACAAAATGGCAGGATCAAATTCAAACATAACAATATTAACATTGAATGTAAATGGCCTAAATGACCCAATTAGAAGACACAGACTGGCAAACTGGATAAAAAGCCAAGACCCATCAGTGTACTGTATTCAGGAGACCCATCTCACATGCAAAGACTCACATAAATTCAAAATAAAGGGGTGGAAGAAGATTTACCAAGAAAATGGAGAGCAAAAAAAAAGCAGGGATAGCAATCCCAGTCTCTGATAAAATGGACTTTAAACCAACAAAGATCAAAAGAACAAAGAAGGGCATTACATAATGGTAAAAGGATCAATGTAAAAGAAGAGCTAACTATCCTAAATATATATGGACCCAATGCAGGAGCACCTATATACATAAAGCCAGTTCTTAACAACCTCCAAAGAGATTTAGACTCCAGCACAATAATAGTGGGAGACTTTAACACTCCACTGACAACATTGGACAGATCAATGAGACAGGAAGTCAACAAGGATATCCAGAACTTGAACACAGATCTGGACCAAGCAGACTTAATAGACATTTACAGAACACTCCTCCCCAAATCCACAGAATACACATTCTTCTCAACACCACATCACACTTACTCTAAAATTGACCACATAATTGGAAGTAAATCACTCCTCAGCAAATGCAAAAGAACGGAAATCATAACAAACATTCTCTCAGACCACAGCGCAATCAAATTAGAACTCAGGATTAAGAAAAACACTCAAAACCGCACAATCACATGGAAACTGAACAACTTGCTCCTGAATGACGAATGCATAAACAATGAAATGAAGGCAGAAATAAAAATCTTTTTCGAAACCAACAAGAATCAAGACACAATGTACTGGATCCTATGGGACACATTTAAAGCAGTGTCTACAGGGAAATTTATAGTAATAAATGCCCACATGAGAAATAAGGAAAGATCTAAAATCGACTCCCTATAATCAAAATTGGAAGAGCTTGAGCAGCAAGATCTAAGAAACTCAAAAGCAAGCAGAAGACAAGAAATAACTAAGATCAGAGCAGAACTGAAGGAGATAGAGACACAAAAAAACCTTTCAAAAAATCAATAAATCCAGGAGCTGGTTTTTTGAAAAGATCAACAAAATAGACTGCTACCTAGACTAATAAAAAAGAAAAGAGAGAAGAATCAAATAGATGCCATAAAAAATGGAAAAGGGGAGATCGCCACCAATTCCTCAGAAATACAAACTACCATCAGAGATTACTACAAACAGCTCTTTGCACATAAACCAGTAAATCTGGAAAAAATGGATAAATTCCTGGACACTTGCACACTCTCAAGACTAAGCCAGGAAGAAGTTGAAACCCTGAATAGACCAATAATGAGGTCTGAAGTCGAGGCAGCAATTAATAGCCTACCAACCAAAAAAATTAATAGCCTACTAACCAAAAATTAATAGCCTACCAACTCATCTGGACCTACCAACTCAGGTCCAGATGAATTCACAGCACAATTCTACCAGACGTACAAAGAGGAGCTGGTGCCACTCCTGCTGAAACTATTCCAAACAATACAAAAAGGGGGAATCCTCCCTAACTCTTTCTATGAGACCAACATCATCCTGATACCAAAACCTGGCAGAGACACTACTGAAAAAGAAAACTACAGGCCAATACCCATGATGAACATTGATGTAAAAATCTTCAATAAAATACTGGCAAACCGAATACAACAGCACATCAAAAAGCTGATCCATTATGATCAAGTAGGCTTCATCTCGGGGGTGCAAGTCTGGTTCAACATACACAAATCTATAAATGTAATTCACCACATAAACAGAACCAAAGACAAAAACCACATGATTATCTCAATAGATGCAGAGAAGTCCTTTGACAAAATTCAACAGCCCTTTATGCTAAAAATTCTCAAGAAACTAGGTATCGATGGAATGTATCTCAGAATAATAAAAGCTATTTACAACAAACCCACAGCCAATATCATACTGAATGGGTAAAAACTAGAAGCATTCCCTTTAAAAACTGGCACTAGACAAGGATGCCCTCTGTCACCATTCCTATTCAATATAGTATTGGAAGTTCTAGCCAGAGCAACTAGGCAAGAAAAAAAAAATAAAGGGTATTCAATTAGGAAAAGAAGAAGTCAAATTGTCCCTATTTGCAGATGACATGATTGTATATTTAGAAGGCCCCATCATATCAGCCCCAAACCTCCTCAAGGTAAAAAGCAACTTCAGCAAAGTCTCACGATACAAAATCAATGTGCAGAAATCACAAGCATTTCTATACACCAACAACAGACAAACAGAGAGCCAAATCATGAGTGAACTCCCATTTACAATTGCTACAAAGAGAATAAAATATCTAGGAATACAACTAACAAAGAATGTAAAGGACCTCTTCAAGGAGAACTACAAACCACTGATCAAGGAAATAATAGAGGACACAAATAGATGGAAAAAAATCCATGCTCATGGTTAGGAAGAATCAATATTGTGAAAATGGCCATACTGCCCAAAGTAATTTATAGATTCAATGCTATTCCCATCAAGCTACCATTGACCTTCACAGATCTGGAAAAAAAAACTTTAAACTTCATATGGAACCAAAAGAGAGCCTGCATAACCAAGACCACCCTAAGCAAAAAGAACAAAGCTGGAGGCATCATGATACCTGACTTCAAACTATACTACAAAGCTACAGTAATCAAAACAGCATGATACTGGTACCAAAACAGAGATATAGACCAATGGAACAGAACAGAGGCCTTGGAAGCAACACCACATATCTACAACCATCTGATTTTCGACAAAGCAGACAAAAACAAGCAATGGAGAAAGGATTCCCTGTTTAATAAACGGTACTGGGAAAACTGGCTAGCCATGTGCAGAAAGCAGAAACTGGACCCCTTCCTGACACCTTACACTAAAATTAACTCCAGATGGATTAAAGATTTAAACATAAGAACTAACACCATAAAAACCCTAGAAGAAAACCTAGGCAACACCATTCAGGACATAGGCATAGGCAAGGACTTCATGACTAAAACACCAAAAGCAACAGCAACAAAAGCCAAAATAGACAAATGGGATCTAATTAAACTTAAGAGCTTTGGCATGCAAAAGAAACAATCATTCAAGTGAACCAGCAACCAACAGAACGGGAAAAAATTTTTGTAATCTACCCATCTGACAAAGGGCAAATATCCAGAATCTACAAAGAACTAAAGCAAATTTTCAAGAAAAAACACAAACAAACCCATTCAAAAGTGGATGAAGGATATGAACAGACACTTTTCAAAAGAAGACATTTATGAGGCCAACAAACATGAAAAAATGCTCATCATCACTGGTCACTAGAGAAATGCAAATCAAAACCACATTGAAATACCATCTCACACCAGTTAGAATGACGATCATTAAAAAATCAGAGACAACAGATGCTGGAGAGGATATGGAGAAAAAGGAACACTTTTACACTGTTGGTGGGAGTGTAAATTAGTTAAACCATTGTGGAAGACAGTGTGGCAATTCCTCAAGGATCTAGAAATAGAAATTCCATTTGACCTAGCAATCCCATTATCTCATTACTGGGTATATACTCAAAGGATTATCAATCATTCTATTATAAAGACACATGCACATGTATGTTGCGGCACTGTTTACAATAGCAAAGACCTGGAACCAACCCAAATGCCTATTGATGATAGACTGGACAAAGAAAATGTGCTACATATACACCAGGGAATACTATGCAGCCATAAAAAATGATGAGTTCATGTCCTTTGTAGAGATATGGATGAATCTAGAAACCATCATTTTCAGCAAACTGACACAAGAACAGAAAACTAAACACCACATGTTTTCACTCATAGACAGGTAATGAACAATGAGAACACTTGGGCACAGGGAAGCGAACAACACTCACTGGGCTAGGTGGGGAGATGGAGGAAAGGAGAGGGGAGGGGAGGGACAGCAGCGGGTGGGGTGGATGGGGACGGGTAACACTGGGAGAAATGCCTGATGTAGGCAACAGGGGGTGGGGGTGTGGATGTCGCATGTATGTATTTATGCAACAATCCTGCAGGATGTAGGATATGCACATGTACCCCAGAGACCAAAGTACAATAAAAAATAAATAAATAAGTGAGACTATTTATTTTTTATTGTAATCCCAGCACTTTCGGAGGCTGAGGCAGGCAGATCACTTGAGGCCAGTTCAAGACCAGCTTGGCAGACATGGTGAAAACCCCGTCTCTACTAAAAACACAAAATATTAGCCAGGCATGGTGGCAGATGCCTGTAATCCCAGCTACTCAGGAAGCCGAGGCAGGAGAATCACTTGAACCCAGGAGGCAAAGGTTGCAGTGAGCCAAGACCGCACCACTCTACTCCAGCCTAGGCAACAAAAGCAAAACTCTATTTCAAAATTTAAAAAAAGAAAAAGGGAGAGAGAAATATTGAGAGAATATAGAGAAATTAGAACCCAGAATCCTTGTGCACTGTTGGTGGCAATGTAAAATGGTGCAACCACTGTGGAAAACAGCATAAAGGTTCCTCAGAAAACTGAACATAGAACTACCACGAGATCCAGAAATTTTAATTTCAGTTACATACTCAAAAGAATTTAAAGCAGGGATTCCAAAAGATATTTGTATACACAGATTCATATAACATGATTCACAATAGCTAAAAAAGTGACACAACTCAAATATATATGAATGAATACACAAACAAAATATGTTATGTTCATACAATGGGATATTATTCAGCTTTAAAATGAAAGGGAATTATCACATGTCACGATATGGATCAACCTTGAAGATATTATGCTAAGTGAAATAAACCAGTCACAAAAAAAAAAACACTATATGATTCCATCATATGAAGTACCTAGAGTAGTAAAATTCATGGAGACAGAAAGTAGAATGATGTTGCCAGAGCTAGAGAGGTGCAGGGAATGGGGAGTTATTGTTTGGGTACAGAGTTTCAATTTTGCAAGATTAAAAGAGCTCTGAAGATGGATGGTGGTGATGGTTGTATAACAATGTGAATGTACTTAATGCCACTGAACTGAACACTTGAAAGTGGCTAAAATGGTAAAGTTTACATTATATATATTTTATCATGATTTTTAAAGAAAATTAAAATTTAAAGAGGTTTAGCCAGGCTTCAAAAATGATAAATACTTCTGTGACCAGAAATGAAGAGAAAAACAAAGCAATGAATGCAACGAAACTGGCTTGGGGGTGTCAGGGGGAACCAGAAGCTATCCTAGAAAGAAAAACACAAAACCTGATATCCAAAAAAAAATCTATCCTGTCAAATGTGCATTAATACTAATATTTATAACACCTTGCAAAGTACTTAATAATAAATATTATCCTCACTTTACACATGAGAAAACAAATTTAAAGGTCTCAAGCAACTTGTCTAAAATCACAGTCAGAACCAAGATTCAGATGAAGATATGGCTTACTCCATTGCCTTTTTTCTTTTGTAACCATATATACAAATGTGTCTAGGGTAGGTAAGATCACTATTAGCTCATTAACTGACCCTAAATTAATAATTATTTTATCAGAAGATTGAAAGGCCTAGAAAAAAAAGCCTACATTACTCAGTAAATATTTATTCAACACATAGATTAACCCAGGCAACATTCTAGATTCTAAGACCATAGCTGTGAACTGAGGTGGGGATACGATAAAGGGAAGAAGTGAAAGAAGAAGAGAGGAAAGAGGGTAGGGAGGAATATAGATGGTCAGTCATCCTTTGCCTAAGCTAGAAGCCTTGATAAAAAGTCTTGTGTGACTTCTGAAACATTCCAAAGACGTTCCTCTGCCAGCAAATACTTATTACCTTGACTGTGGCACCTTTCCCATGTAATAAACTGTTCCTATCCTGTCTCTAGACCCATTCATCACCAATTTCCATGCCTTAGAACAAAAATCAAAGCTTCATTATAGTCTTTTATTGGCTGTAATTCAAGCATTAATTCATCTTCTTTCATATATTACCATTTTAATACGGCTCTCTCAAAATGGAAAAGCCATTAAGAAAGACTCAAAGTAGCTGGGCGCAGTGGCTCATGCCTGTAATCTCAACACTTTGGGAGGCAGAGGTGGGTGAATCTTCTGAGGTCAGGAGTTCAAGACCAGCTTGGCCAACATGGTGAAACCCTGTATCTACTGAAAATACAAAAAAATTAGCCAAGCTTGGTGGCAGGCGCCTGTAGTCCCAGCAACTCAGGAAGCTGAGGCAGGAGACTCACTTGAACCCAGGAGGCGGAGGTTGCAGTGAGCCTAGATCACACCACTCTATTCCAGCCTGGGCAACAGAGCAACACTCTGTCTCAAAAAAAAGAAAAATGAAAAAAATAAAAGCTATTTAAAATAAAAGAGTGACAGATGTCAGCAAGATAGCTGACTAAAGATGCCTAACATTTTCCCCCACTACAAAAAAAAGGACAAAGGCAACGAGTGAACAGCTAAGATTTGACTGGAGTGTTGAAGGGAGAGCACTGGAATGTAGCAGGGAACTGGACATGCACCTGTGGTTATTGGAAGTTCAGGACAGCAAGGATGCAACTGGCCTCTGCAGCCTCACTTCCCCCCATGCTCCCTACCTGACTGGATCTGCCTAGAGTCAGGAAGGAATTCCTGTTGTAGGAAAAAGGTAAGCAAAAGATTCTCACCAGTTCCCATTGCCACTACAAATACAAACAATCCTTATAACACAAGAATCCCACAGTCTTCACACACCCTGAACCCAGTTTGGAGAGATACCAGGAATTCATACAGCCATATTGCTCTGAATAAGGAGCATGAGGTGTGTACTCCCACTCCTACCTACCCACTGTGAGCCAAGCTGCTGTAGCAAAGCACCATCTTGAGGCCAGAGACACCTCTGGAGAGTGTCTTTCCCTGGGGGCTAGCAGCCATTGCACCTCTCCAGCAGTGGGGCTCCATCGTCATTATTCCAAGTCCACACAGGTGGACGAATGCCACAACTCCAGCCACATGAAGCTTGGGCCCAGGATCAGCTGTGACTCTGGTCCTGCACAGCATGGAAACCAACCACCATCACTGCACTTCTAGCTAGAGAAACAGTTTGCCAGTCTTCCCTGGGGTAAACCCATCCTCAGCCCGCCAAACCACTGTGCACCCTCCCCCAAGAAAGAAAGATTCTTAAGCCTCTGAGAAGCCGATTTGAACCCAGACCAGTGAAGTGACTATGTGCCCAATGCCAGGACTGAGAAACAGCCCCACAGTGTCCCCACCTCCCACAGAGATGTTCTTTTCTTACCCATTGGCCTGTGCCCCCAATAAGAGTCTGACAAATAGCCCTGTACGCTGCCCCTGGTAGGCACAACCCCTGAGCTAGCCGAGCAGCCTTGTACTGGCATCCCAAACCTGAGAAACTACCCCATGGGCTTTGCCAGCATACGTGCCCCCAGGACAGCTGAGCAGGTCTGTAGTCACTTCCCAGGCCTGAGGAATAACCCCATGGCCCATGCCAAGAAGACCTGCCCACAGGACAACTGAGTCGCTTCATATCCCAAGCCAGAGAAACAGCACCATGGGCCACCTTGGTAGGTATGGCCCCCAGGCCAATTGAGCAGCCCTGTTTCATAGGCCCATGTCTCAGGCCTATGAAACAGCCTTGTGGGCCACCTCCCACAGAATTGCCCCTAGGGCTCAGAAACAGCTCCATGGGTTGTCCCCAGCAGACATGTTGCCAGACCTGCCAAGCAGCTGTGATCACATCCCAGGCCTGAGAAATAACCCTGTGAGCTGCTCCTAGCAAGAGCTGCTCAGGCCAGCTGTTCCTAGGGCTGAGAAGCAGCCGCATAGTTTCCCCCAGTAGATATGTCATCAGACCTGCCAAGCCGCGGTATAACCACATCCCAGGCCTGAGAAACAACCTGTGAGCTGCTCCTAGCAAGAACATCCGCAGGCTAGCCAAGCAATTGTATGTTCATGTTCCTAGCTAGAGTAACAACAGCCCTGTGGCCCCAACATCACCAAGCAAAATCCTAATCTGGCTGATCTTTTGTGTGCACACATGGACCCCTAACCTGAGAAACAGCCTGGCAAGCCATGACAGCAAAGTTTCACCACCATCACCACAAATTCTCTCAGTCTAGGCCACAGAGAAACTCACAAGTGTCATTAGTGTAGATTATAGCTGAAGAAACTACATGGAGACCACACTACTATGTCTCTCTAGAACCAAGGCCAACACACTGCATTGAACTGATACACCAAGACCCATTCATACAAGTAAGTCCTTCCCTATGAAAACTTCCATAAAAGTGGAAGAAGTGATTTTTTTTTACCAGATGCATAGAAATCAACATAGGGATATTTCAACCATGAAAAAGCAAAGCAACGTGACCTCCAATGGAAAACATTAATTCTCCAGTAACAGACTCCAATCATAAGGAAATAAAGGAAATTCCAGAAAAAGAATTCAAACCCTAATAATCTTAAGGAAACTCAGTGAGACAAAAAAGAATACAAATAGACAAAACAATGAAATCAGAAAAATGATTTGAATGAGAAATTCAACATAAGAAATACATATAAATAAACAGAAATTCTAAAGCCAAATAATTCAATAAATGACATTTAAAAATCCAATTGAGAGCTTCAACAACAGACTAGACTGGGCAGAAGAAAGAATTTCAGAACCTAAAGACATGTCTTTTGAAATAATACAGGCATGCAGAATAAAAAAGAATGAAGAAAACCTATAGGATTTGTGGAACACCATTAAGCAAACAAATATTTGGCATTCCAGAATGAGAAGAGAAGGAAAAATGTAAGAACAACATGTTTAATGAAATGACAACAAAAATCTTTCCAAGACTTGGGAGAGAGATGGCTATCCAGTTCCAGGAAGTGCAAAGAACCCCAAATAGATTCAACATAAATGGTTCCTTTCTGAGCCACATTAGAGTCAAATTGTTGAAAGTCAAAGACAAAAACAAAAAGTTTTAAAAATACCAAGAAAAAAGGGTCAAGTCACATATTTTAAAACCCCCATTAAACTAACAGTGTATTTCTCAGCAAAAAAAACTTATAGGACAGGAGAGTATGAGATGATATTAATATTAATATATTCAAAATACTGAAAGAAAAAAAACTGCCAGCCAAAAATATTTTACCCAGCAAAGATACCCTTCAGAAAAGAAGGAAAAACAAAATTTTTCACAGACAAGGCATAACTAAGGGAATTCACCATCACTAGATTGGCCTTGCAATAAATGCTCAAGAGAGCCTTACATCTGAAAGCAGAAAGATGATAACCACCATCATGAAAACATGCAAAACTATAAAAAACTATAAAACTCACTGGTTTTATACAAAACAAATGAGGAGAAAGGAGTCAAACTTTATTTCTACAGAAAGTCACCCAGCCAAAAAAATAAATAATCGGAGATGAAGTAGGCAACAAAGGATATACAAAACGACCAGAAAACAACCAATAAAATGACATAAATAAGTCCTACCAACAATAATCTTGAATGTAAGTGGATTAAATTCCCCACCTAAAAGCTATAGGCTGACTGAATCAATTTTTTTTTAAACAGATCCAAATATATGCTGCCTACAAGAAATTCACCTCACCTATAAAGACACGCATAGTCGGAAAGTGAAGAGATGGAAAAAAGATATTTTATGCAAATGGAAACCAAAAGCAAGGAGGAGGAGCTATATTTATATCAGACAAAACAGACTTCAAATTAAAAGTTGTAAAAAGAGACAAATTTAAACCGCACCATTGACCAAATGAACTAACAAACATTTACAGAACATTTCACCCAACAGCTGCAGAATATACTTTTTTTTTGTTAGCACATGGAACATTCTTTGGAATTGATCATATATTAGGACAGACAGACACATTCTGAGACAAGTCTCACAATATTTCTTAAAATCCAAATCATATCAAGTATCTTATCTGGCTATAATGAAATAAAACTTGACATCAATAACAAGAGGAACATTTGAAACTATACAAATACACAGAAATTAAACAACATGCTCCTGAACAACTAATGAGTGAAGAAAGAAATTAAGAATAAAAATTTTAAATTTCTTGAAACAAATAAAAATAAAAATACAACCTACCAAAACCTATGTGTCTCACAGCAAAAGCAGTATTAATAGGCAACTTTATAGTAATAAAGGCCTACATCAGAAAACTAGAAAGATTTCAAGTAAATAACCTAATAAAGAACCTCAAGGAACTAGAAAAGCAAGGGCAAACCAAACCCAAAATTCATAGAAAGAAATAATAAGGATCAAAGCAGAAATAAACAAAATTGAGAATAATTATAAAAAAATACGGAACTTTAATGAAACAAAAAGTTGGCTTTTTGAAAAGATAAACAAAATTGACAAACCATTAGCTAAATTAAGAAAAAAAGAGAGAAGACTCAAATAAATAAAATTAGAAATGAAAAAGGACACATCACAACAGATCTTACAGAAAAAAAAAAGATCATCAGAGACTACAATGAGCAACTATACACTAATAAATTTGAAAACCTAGAGAAAAATGGATAAATTTCTGGATACATACAATCTACTAAGATTGAACCAAGAATAAATAGAAAGTCTTAACAGACTTCATTTTGTTGTTTATGAGACTGAATCAGTCTCATAACAAATAACAAGACTGAATCAGCAATAAAAATCTCCTGACAAAAAAAAGTTCAGACCGGGTGCAGTGGCTCATGCCTGCAATCCCAGCACTTTGGGAGGCCAAGGCAGGTGGATCATGAGGTCAGGAGTTTGAGACCAGTCTGATCAACATGATGAAATCCCATCTCTACTAAAAATACAAAAATTAGCCAGGTGTGGTGACTTGCACCTATAATCCCAGCTACTCAGGAGGCTGAGGCAGGAGAATCACTTGAACCAGGGAGGGAGAGGTTGTAGTGAGCTGAGATTGTGCCACTGCACTCCAGCCTGGGTGACAGAACAAGACTCCAACTCAGAAAAAAAAAAAAAAAAGTTCAGGACCAGATGCCCTTGCCAGTATATTCTGCCAAATTTCTAAAGAATAATACCAATTCTTCTCATATCATTTCCAAAAATTGAAGCAGAGGGAATTCTTTCTAACTCATTCTACAAAGCCAGCAGAGCCTTGGTCCCAAAACCAGAGAAGGACACAACAAAAATAGAAAACTACAAGCCAATATCCCTGGTGAATATAAACATAAAAATTTACAACAAAATATTAGCAAAGTGAATCCAACAACACATTAAAAAGATAAATACTTTATGAGCAAGTGAGATTTATCCTAAGAATACAAGGGTAGTTCAACATATATAAATCCATAAATATCATATATCATATCTATAGAATGAAAGACAAAACATATCATCCCAGTAGATGCTGAAAAAAAATTTTTGGTAAAATTCAACATCTTTTCATGATAAAACTACTTAGTAAATTAGGTATAGAAGAAAAGCATCTCAATATAATACAGGTTATATGTTTAAAACCCACAGCTAACAACTTATAGAGTAGAAAAAAGTTGAAAACGTTTCCTCTAAGAACTGGAACAAAACAAGGATGTCCATGCACGCTACTCTTATTCAATATAGTACTGGAAGTCTTAGCCAGAGCAATTAGGCAATAGAAAGAAATATAGGGTATCCAAATTGAAAAGAAGGGAGTCAAGTTATTCCTGTTTATATATGATATCACCTTATATATAGAAAAACCAAAAGATTGACTCTACAAAAAAACTTATAACTGGTAAACAAATTCAGTAAAGTTGTGGAATACAGAATTAATATACAAAAATCAGTAATATTTCTTTTCACAAACAACAAACTATCTGGGGAAAAAAAAAACAGGAGAGCAATACCATTTACAATAGCTACCAAAAATAAAATTAAATAAAATACCTAGGAATAACTGTAACCAAGGAGGTGAAAGGCCTTTACAAGAAAAACCACAAAATACTGATGAAAGAAACTGAAGAAGATACAAACAAATGAAAAAGACAAGTCATGCTCATGGACCAGAAGAATTAATATTGTTAAAATGGCAATACTTCTTCCAAAAAATCTACAGATTTAACACAATTCCTATAAAATACCAATGACATTCTTTACAGAATTAAAAAAAAAAAAAAAACCTAAAATTTGTATGGGACCAAAAAAGAGCCCAAGTTTCTAAAGTAATCCTGCACAAAAAAAGAGCAAAGCTGTAAGTATCATACTACCATATCTCAAAATATACTACAGAGATAGAATAATCAAAACAACATGATATGAAAACAAACATATAGACCAATGGAATAAAATAACCCAGAAATTGATCTGCATATCTACAGTCAACTGATTTTTGACAAAGTTGCCAATAACACTCATTGGGGAAAGCACAGTCTCTTCAATAGATGACGCTGAGAAAACCGTATGTCTGTATGCAGAAGCATAAAACTAGATCCCCACCTCTTATCCTACACAAAACTTAATTGAAAATGGATCAAAGACCTAAATGTAAGACCCAAGACAATAAAACAACTAGAAGAAAACAGGGGAAACACTTCAGGACATTAGTCTGATAAAAGATTTTATAAATAAGCCTCAAAGCACAGACAACAAAAGCAAAAATAAACAAATGAGATTATATCAAACTTAATAGCTTCTTAACAGCAAAGCAAAGGAAACGATCAGCAGAGTGAAAAGACAACTCCAAGAATGAGAGAAAACATTTGCAAACTACACATTCATCAGGGGATTCATACTCAGAATATACAAGGAACTAAAAAATAACATATACTGGAAAGAATGTGGAGAAAAGGGAACTCATATACTATTGGTGGGAATGTAAATTAGTACAACTGCTATGGGGAAGAGTATAAAGTTTCCTCAAAAAAACTACAAATGTACCTGACATATGATCCAGCAATTCCACTACTGGGAATGTTTCTAAAGAAAAGGAAGTCATTATATCAAAGAGACACCCAAACTCCCATATTTATTACAACACTATTCATAATAGCCAAAATAAGGAATTGACCTAGGTGTCCAACGACAGATAAATTGATAAAGACAATGTGGTATATGACCAGACCCAATGGCACATGCCTGTAATCCCAGCACTTGGAAGGCCAAGGAGGGTGGATCACTTGAGGTCAGGAGTTCAAGACCAGCCTGGCCAACATGGCGAACAATGATCTCTACTAAAAATACAAAAAGTAGCTGGGCATGATGGCAGGTACCTGTAATCCTAGCTATTCAGGAGGCTGAGGCAAGAGAATCACGTGAACCTGGGAGGCAGAGGTTGCAGTGAGCCGAAACCAAGCCACTACACTCTAGCCTGGGTGACAGAGCGAGATTCTGTCTCAAGAAAAAGAAAAAAAAAATGTACATATACACAGTGGAATACTGTTTAGCCACAAAAAGAATGAAATCCTGTCATTCATGGCAACATGGATGGAACTGGAAAACATTAATGTTAAGTGAAATAAGCTAGGAACAAAAAGTTAAACACCTTATGTTCTCACTCATATGTGGAAGCTAAAAAAGTTGGTCTTATAAAGGTAAAAAGTAGAACAGAAGTTACTGGAGCCTGGGAAATGTAGGAGGAAGAGAGGGAGAGGGAGAAACTTGTTAAAGGATACAAAATTGCAGCTAGATAGGAGGAATAAATTCTAATGTTGTAAGTCACTGCAGGAGGACTAAAGTTAACAATAATATATCACAGTTTCAAATAGCTAAAAGGAGGATGTTAAATATCCCAACACATAGAAATGATAAATATTTGAGATGATGGACATCCTAATTACCTTGATCTGATCACTATACGCTAATGTATCAAAACGTCACTGTGTACCCCATGAATATTAACCATTGTTACTTGTCAATTTAGAGATGTGTAAAGAATGCAATCATGTTAAAAAATAAAATTAAAAATAAATAAAAAGAGGAGCAATGGAACAAATATTTAGGAAAAGAGATGCTTTGATCCCCTAGATCACTCCAGGAGGACAGCACTCTAATCTTAATTTAAATGTTACTGCTGGGCTCATGCCTGCAATCCCAGCACTTTGGGAGGCCGAGGCGGGTGGATCATGAGGTCAGGAGATCAAAACCATCCTGGCTAACACCATGAAACCCCATCGCTACTAAAAATACAAAAAAAAATTAGCCAGGCATGGTGGCATGCACCTGTAGTCCCAGCTACTCAGGAGGCTGAGGCAGGAGAATTACCTGAACCCGGGAGGCAGAGGTGCAGAGATCGCACCACTACACTCCAGCCTGGGTGACACAGCGGATTCTGTCTCAAAAAAAATTCAAAAAAAAAAAAAGTGTTTGCTCTATGCTGGTTATTATGACAAGAAAATATAAAAATGGAAAAACTAACACTACTAAAGTTGTTGTTTGTACCTGGAGGTTTTGGTTCATACAGATTCACTCTATCACAGAAGATCATAGGCAATGTAAATTCAGCTACACTCCAAGAAAGACCATTTTAACTACACTTATTTAAAGGTAAATAGGGACATCCCTATGCTTCGGTCTTCCCAGGCATTTCTACAGAAATCTTCTAGTTATAATTATAACATTCCAATTATAACAAAAAGTGTTTAACCAACTGCACAATTTTTTAAAAAAATAAATAAATACAACCAAACACAAAGCTTTTTCTTTAAATGTAATTAATGATGCAGTGACCTAAAAGGGAAAGATTAAGCTTTCCGGGACAATAAAAATACATGGATCTGTGCAAAATTTGGGGGAAATTCCTAGTACAGTCAGCTCACCATGTTCAACTTATTTAAAGTCCACGTCATGGCAAATTTCAGAGAATGCCACAAATGATCTTTCCTCTGATTTAGAGGATACTTTTTCAATGGTGTGCAATGCTTCTTCCCCTCTTCTCTGTATGGAAAATGCTTACACCCAGTGTTCTCAAACTTGGGTGTGTATCATAATCCCATGGTAGGCATGTTAAAAAAAAAACAACAACAACAACAGATGGCTGGTCCCTACCCTCAGTTTGTGATTCATTAAGTCTGGAAGGGGCCCAACAGTTCACATTTCTAATATGTTCTCAGGGGATGCACATGCTGCTGGCCAGGAACCACACTTTAAGAACCATGAGCCCTATGCCTACTTCTATTTCAAAAACTCAGCTCAAATCCCATTCCCTGAGTGAAGATGGGGTAGAGAAGGGAGGGGTTTCCCCTGTTCCTTCTCCTCCCAGAAGGCTATCAATAGCTCCACAGTACAGCTGTGTTACATCTCTGGTCCCAATCTGCTCAGCAGATAGGTTTCTACCCTACCTCCACTCCACTCCTTTACAATTTACTTGAAAGGGAGGCCCAAATCTTATTACTACTTTTATGTTTTACAGTATCTACAACAGTGTCCATTCCCACCAGATATTTAATAAATGCATGCCCCCTCGACACACACACACAAAATACACAAATGACTAGAAAAACGACTATGAAAGCACTTTTAAAGTCAAAGTGCTATGAAAAACATGTTGCAAATGAATCTGCAATCTAGTTAAAATGCAGATTTTTTTTGTTTTTTGAAATAGAATCTTACTCTGTACCGCAGGCTGGAGTGCAGTCGTGCAATCTCGGCTCTCGGCAACCTCTGCTCCCAGGCTCAAGCAATTCTCCTGCCTTCGCCTCCTGAATAGCTGGGATTACAGGCACCTGTCACCATGCCTGGCTAATTTTTGTTGTTTTTTAGTAGAATCGGGGTTTCACCATGTTGGCCAGGCTGCTCTTGAACTCCTGACCTCAAGCAATCTTCTCACCTCAGCCTCCAGAAGTGCTGGGATTACAGGTGTGAGCCACCTCGCCCCACCTTAAAATGCAGATTTTGATTCAGAAAGTCTAAGGTGGGGCCTAAGAGTCTGTATTTTTAATAAGCTGTAGGTGAGGCTAACATTGTCTATGGCCCACACTTAGAGTTTTGTAGGTTTTATACCAGTAGTTCCCAGCCTTGAACTGCCCCATGGATCATTGATAATGTTGAGTCGAGTCTGGTCCACTTCCCAGTCAAATTAAATCAGAATCGCTGAGGGTGGGGCCCAGACATCAGTATTTTTAAAAAGCTCCTCAGTAATTCTAATGTACAGCCAGGGCCAAGAATAGTTGATCTCTAAGAAATCACACATAATATATTCAAATTAACTTAAAATCTAATTTATGTTTTCCAAACATGAGAGCTTTATATTATTTATGATTGCATTAATGTTGATTATACCAAATATATCATTTTATTCTCTTTAATTTACTTACTGTAAAATAATGTCTTTATCCAGCATTATCTAAACAGCCAGAAAAGAAATTTCTGACAGCTTTTAAAATAAAGCTTTACTTAGTATTTACTTAAGTTTACTTAATATTGATTCGAGGTTTCTCAAGGTACTGCCATGTTAAAAAATAAGATCAGTAACTGTGTTAGACAATGATAATTATGATGTATATTTTTCTTAGAAATAGGGCAATGTACCTCCCAAAGAAAGTGCCCTCAACATTAAGGATGCTAAATGTCAGACGTCACTGAAAAGTTGTAGTACTGAAAAGCTGGCTTCCAGAGTGCTGCATTATTTTTGTTTGTTTGTTTGTTTTGAGATAGAATTTCGCTCCTGTTGCCTAGACTGGAGTGCAACAGTGTGATCTCGGCTCACTGCAGCCTCCACCTCCCAAGTTCAAGCTATTCTTTTGCCTCAGCCTCCCAAAAGTAGCTGGGATTACAGGCGCCCACCACCATGCCCAGCTAATTTTTGTATTTTTAGTAGGAACGGGGTTTCACCGTGTCGGCCAGGCTGGTCTTGAACTCCTGGCCTCAGGTGATCCACCCACCCCAGCCTCCCAAAGTGCTGGGATTACAGACATGAGCCACCACACCTGGCCTCCATTGTTTTTATAGTCTGTCTTAAAGAAGCAGAGTCAGGTGACTTAAAAAATATATCTATCTTAAGAAAAATTATCAAATAAATATCCATAGCTACAAAGAAGATATATTAGTGTTCTTTCAAACAAAATAAAGATCTTAATAGCATACCTTTAAATATTAAGTCACCAGAGTTTCTGTAAAATATAATCCAATCTTCTCAATTTCTATCAACTCTTCACAAAAACATCTGTGCCATAATGTAAGGCATGTTTATAGGGTTGACTTTAATCTTGGTATTTAAAAAAGCAGCCCAGATGATACAAAACTTTTCAGACATGGGGTGATCTGTTTTAACATTGTACCAGAAATGTGCTGCATAATCCATTTCAGGTCCCTGAATCCTGGGTTCCAAACAGCAGATTCTGGAGTCTCCTCTTGCCAGAATGTGCATTAAAATATCTTATATAGTACTAGGAAGAGGTATTCAGCCAACACTGCTGACTCTAGTGTTGCTGCAGCTGAGTCTCAGAATGATAAAGGGAAGCTCAATAATGCATTTGGTCAAACCAAAGCTGACTGCAGGAACTAAGTAAACCTCTTTCAAGCCTCTTAACCTTTAAGAATAAAAGATTGAAATAAAAACCTTTAGAAGACTAATAGTTAAAATTCTTCATCAGGTACAACATTTACGATGTTCCTTTTCTGATAATCTTAAATTTCCGGGCAATTGTAATTATCAAAGAGATATTTGTAACAGCACGATTTATATGCATGTAAAAAAAATGATGAGAATGGTGCCAAATTCAGTAAATTGTGCTATTGTGAAATAACCATCTGACAGAAAGAAGTGCCAGGAATTAGCCAAAGGATTATCTACACATAAATTTCCTAATGGACTGAAATTTTTATTCTTATGAACTCAAAGTACAAAAATGCTTTGTACATATTAAGGAAACGCATTATTAAACCTAAGATCCAACTTTTATTCCCCTCTAATTAACTCAGCACCTTGAAATTTGGTTTCCAGTTTTATCCCTTTTCTGAAACTTTTTTAGACTAGCAATGACATCCCACAGAAAGGAGAAGAGGTGCCAGAAATCTGGAGAATATCTTTTTCCCAACAGATTTTCAACAAAAGGAAGAATATAAATTGTATAAAACAAAGTGAGTCCACTATTGATTCTAGGGAAAACTCTAGAAGGAATTATTTTCAATATATTAAACACTTAGAAAATTGTGATCACAAGGAATTACACTGAATTCAAGAACACTCATGACAAACATTTTTTTCCCTAAGATTCATAATGTGGTAGAAATCTCAGAACTGCTATAAGTATTAGAAATCTGCATTTCAGCAATCACGATGTCCTTATGGACAAGAATAAAGTGACTGCTCAAAAGTAAACATAGAACCAAACCCAAAGAATGCTGAATTATGAGTCAAAGTCATCCCAGAAAGAGACTTCCAAAAACACTCCACAGAGCACCATTCTTATCCCTAACTACTTCAAGCTCTTACTGACAGCTTGAATATGGGTATTTGTGACCAAATGATCAAATTTTCAGACAATGTGAGGGTGGGAAATAGCAATAATGGTAAATGTGACTGAATTAGAGCACAAAAAGATCATAGCTGTCTGCATCAACAGCCAAATGTAACCAGATTGAATTTAACAAGATAAACACAAAGTACTACCTGACACTGAGTAATTTATAAAGAAAAGAGGCTTAATTGACTCAGAGTTCTGCAGGGCGTGGGAGGCCTTCGGAAATGTACAATCATGGTGGAAGGGGAAGCAAACGTGTCCTTCTCATGGCAGCAGGAAGAAGTGCCAAGCAAAAGGGGAAAAGTCCTTATAAAACCGTCATGAGATCTCGTGAGAACTCAGTATCACGAGAACAATAGATGAAACCACCCCCATGATTCAATTACCACACATCTGGTCCCTCCCACAACACATGGGGATTATGGGAACTACAATTCAAAGTGAGATTTGGGTGAGGACACAGCCAAACCATATCATCAAAGGTATATATATATATATATTCATTATTCATACATTTTCGTTATTCACTCATTGATTGATGGGCATTTGGGCTGGTTCCATATTTTTGCAACTGAGAATTGTGCTGCTATGAACATGCATGTGCAAGTATCTTTTTGTATAATGACTTTTCTTCCTCTGTGTAGATACAGAGGAGTGGGATTCCTGGATCAAATGGTAGATCTACTTTTAGTTCTTTAAGGAATTACCACAGTTTTCCATAATTGGTATACTAGTTTACATTCCCACCAATAGTGTAAAAATGTTTCCTTTACACCACATCCACGCCAGCACCTATTATTTTTAGTGTTTTGATTATGGCCATTCTTCCAGTAGTAAGGTAGTATCACATTGTGGTTTTGATTTGCATTTCCCTGATAATTGGTGATGTTAAGCATTTTTTCATGTCTGCTTGTCATTTGTATATTTTCTTTTGAGTATTGTCTATCCCTGTTCTTTGCCCACTTTTTGATGTGATTGTTTTGTTCTTGCTGATTTGTGTTCCTTGTACATTTGGGATACTAGTGTTTTGTTGGGTGTATAGATTGTGATGGTTTTCTCCCACTCCGGGTTGTCTGTTTACTCTGCTTTTTTCTTTTTGTTTTTTGTTTGTTTGTTTGTTTATTTCTTTGTTATTTGCTGTGCAAACACTTTTATGTTTAATTAAGTCCCATCTATTTACCTTTGTTTTTGTTGTGTTTGCTTTTGGGTTCTTGCTCATGCAGTCTTTGCCAAAGCCCATTATCCAGAAGGATGTTTTTAATGTTTTCTTCTAGAATTTTTATGAACTCAGGACTTATATTCAAGTCTTTGATCCATCTTGAGGTGATTTTTGCGTAAGGTGAAAGATGAGGATCCAGTTTCATTCTTCTGTATGTGGCTTGCAATTACCCCAGCACCGTTTGCTGAATAGGGTGTCTTTCCCCAGTTTTATGTTTCTGTTTCCTTTGTCAAATGTAAGTATTTAGCTTTCTTTCTGGGTTCTCTATTCTGTTCCATTGGTCTATATGCCTGTTTTTATACCAGTACCATGCTGCTTTGGTGACTGTGGCGCTATAGTGTAATTTGAAGTCGGGTAATGTAATGCCTCCAGATTTGTTCTTTTTACTTAGCCTTGCTTTGACTATATGGGCTTTTTTTTGGTTCCATATGAATTTTAAGATTGGTTTTTCTAGTTCTGTTAAGAAGGAGGGTGGTGTTTTGATGGAAATTGCATTGAATTTGTAGATTGCTTTTGGCAGTATGATCATCTTCGTTATATTGATTCTACCCATCCACAAGCATGGGATGTGTTCCCATTTGTTTGTGTCATCTATAATTTCTTTCAGCAGTGTTTTGTAGTTTTCCTTAGAGGCATTTCACCTCTTTGGTTAAGTATATTCCTAAATATTTTATTTTTTTGCAGCTATTATAAAAGCAGTTGAGTTCTTGATATGATTCTCACTTTGGCTGCTGTTGTATAGCAGGGCTACTGATTGTGTACATTAGTTTGGTAATCTGAAATTTTGCTGAATTTATTTACCAGTTCTAGGAAATTTTTGAATGGTCTTTAGGGCTTTCTATACAGTCATGCCATCAGCAAAAAGCAACAGTTTAGTATCCTCTTTAGCAGTTTGGGTGCGCTTTTTTTCTTTCACTTGTCTGATTGCTCTGGCTAGAACTTCCAGTACTATTTTGAGAAGTGGTGAAAGTGGACATCCTTGTCTTGCTCCAGTTCTCTGAGGCAGTGCTTTCAACTTTTATCCATTCGGTATAATGTTGGCTGTGGTTTGGTCATAGATGACTTTTATTGCCTTAAGTTATGTCCCTTCTATGCTCATTTTGCTGAGGGTTTTAATAATAAAGGGATGGTGGATTTTGTCAAATGCTTTTTCTGCATCTGTTGAGATGATCATGTGATTTTGTTTTTAATTATGTTTATGTGGTGTATCACATTCATTGACTTGTGGATGTTAAAACATCCCTGCATCCCTGGCATGAAACCACTTGATCATGGCAGATTATCTTTTTGATGTGCTATTGGATCCAGTTAGCTAGTATTTTGTTCAGGATTTTTGCATCTATGTTCATCAGGAAGGTTGGTCTGTAGTTTTCATCTTTTGTTATGTCCTTTCCTGGTTTTGGCAGTAGCGTGATATGGCTTCATAAAATGATTTAGGAAGGAGTTCCTCTTTATCTTTTGGAATAGTGTCAATAGGATTGGTACCAATTCTTCTTTGAATGTCTGAGAGAATTCAGTTGCAAATCCATCTGGTTCTAAACTATTTTTTTGGTAACTTTTTAATCATCATTTCAGTCTTGCTGCTTGTTATTGGTCTGATCAAAGTTTCTGTTTCTTCTTGGTTTAACTAGGAGGGTTGTATATTTCCAGGAATTTGTCCACCTCCTCTAGGTTTTCTTGTTTATGCACATAAAGCTATTCATAGTAGGCTTGAATGATCTTTTGCATTTCTGTGGTATTGGTTGTAATGTCTTCTGTTTCATTTCTAATTGAGCTTATTTGGATCTTCTCTCTTCTTTGCTTAGTTAATCTCTCTAATGGTATATAAATTTTATTTATCTTTTCAAAGAACCACCTTTTGTTTTATTTCTCTTTTGTATTTTGTTTGTTTCAATTTCATTTAGTTCTTCTTTGATCTTGGTTATTTCTTTTCTTCTGATGCATTTTGGTTTGGTTTTTCTTTGTTTCTCTAGCTCCTAGAGGTGTGAATGAGAGGTGTGCATCACTACATCCAGCTAATTTTTGAATTTTAATAGAGACAAGGTTTTACAATGTTAGCGAGACTGGTCTCAAACTCCTGACCTAAAGTGATCTGCCTGCCTCGGTCTCCCAAAGTGCTAGGATTACAGGTGTGAGCTACCACATCTTGTACTTGGATGTCTAGAATTTTTTAATTTCCATGTTGACTTTACTGTTGACCTGAGGGTCACTCAAGAGCAGGTTATTTAATTTTCATGTATTTGCATAGTTTTGAGGGTTCCTTTTGGAGTTGATTTCCAATTTTAGTCCACTGTAGTCACAGAGAGTACTTGCTATAATTTCTATTTTCTTAAATTTGTTGAGACTTTTTCGTGGCCAGTCATATTGTCTATCTTGCATACTCTTCAACGTGCTGATGAATAGGATAAACATTCTGCATTGTTGAGTAGAAGGTTATGTAAATAGCTGTTAATCTATTTGTTCTAGGGTATAATTTAAGTTCATTGTTTCTGTATTAACTTTCTGTCTTGATGACCTGTCTAGTGCTGCCAGTGCAGTACCGAAGTCTTCCGCTATTACTGTGTTGCCATCTATCTCATTTCTTAGGTATAGTAGTAATTGTTTTATAAATTTAGGAACTCCAGTGTTAGATGCTTATATACTTAGGATTGAAATATTTTCCTGTTGGACTAGTTCTTTCATCATTGTATAATGTCCCTCTTTGTCTTTTTTAACTGCTGTTATTTTAGGTTTTTTTTGTTTGTTTGTTTGTTTTGTTTTTTGTCTGATGTAAGAATAGCTACTCCTGCTTGCTTTTGGTGTCCATTTGCCTAGAATATTTGTTTCCAACCCTTCACCTTAAGTTTATGTAATAATTCCCTATGTTTCAGGTGAGTCTCTTGAAGACAGAGGATGCTTGATTGGTGAATTCTTATCCATTCTGCCATTCTGTATCTTTTAAGTGGAGCATTTAGGCCATTCAACATTAAGGTTGAGATGTGAGGTGCTATTCTGGTAATCATGCTATTTGTTGCCTAAATACATTGTGGGTTTTTTTGTTTTGTTTTATTTTGTTTTGTTTTCCATTGTGTGTTGTTTTATAGGTCCTATGAGATTTACACTTTAAGGAGGTTCTATTTTGGTGTATTTTGAGTATTTGTTTCATGATTTAGAGCTCCTTTTAGTAGTTCTTGTAGTGCTGGCTTAATAATGGCAAATTTTCTCAGCATTTGTTTGTCTGAAAAAGACTATATCTTTCCTTCATTTATAAAGCTTAATTTTGCTGGATACAAAATTATTGGCTGATAATTGCTTTGTTTAAGGAGGCTAAAGATAGGACCCCAGTCCCTTCTAGCTTGTAGGGTTTCTGCTGAGAAATCTGCTGTTAATCTGTTAAGGTTTTCCTTTACAGGTTATTTGATGCTTTTGCCTCACAGCTCTAAAGATTCTTTTCTTCTTCTTGACTTTAGATAACGTGATGACTATGTGCATAGGTGATGATATTTTTGCAATGAATTTCTAGGGTGTTCTTTGAGCTTCTTATACTTGGATGTCTAGATCTCTAGCAAGGCTAGGGAAGTTTTCTTCTATTATTCCCTCAAATATGTTTTCCAAACTTTTAGATTTCTCTTCTTCCTTGGGAATACCAACTATTTTTAGGTTTGCTTGTTTAACAGAATTTCAAACTTCCTGGAGGCTTTGTTCATTTTTTATTATTACTCTTTATCATTTGTCTTTGTTGGATTCTTAATTCAAAAGCCTTGTCTTTGAGCTTTGAGGTTCTTTCTTCTACTTGTTCAATACTATTGCTGAGACTTTCCAGTGCAATTTGCAATTCTCTAAGTGTGTCCTTCTTTTCCAGAAGTTGTGATTGTTTCTTATTTATGCTATCAATTTCACTGGAGATTTTTTCATTTATATCTTGTATCATTTTTTCATTTCTTTAAGATGGACTTCAGCTTTCTATGGTAACTCCTTGTTTGGGTTAATAGTCAACCTTTTGAATTCTGTTTCTGGCAATTCAGAGATTTTTATCTCGGTTTGGATCCATTGCTGGTGAGCTAGTGTGATCTTTTGGGGGTGTTAAGGAACTTTGTTTTGTCATGTTTCCAAAATTGTTTTTCTGGTTTGTTCTCATTGGGGTAGACTATGTCAGAGGGAAGATCTGAGGCTCAAGCACTACTGTTGAGATGACTTTGTCCCACTGGGTGCTGCCTTGATGTGGTGCTCTCCACTTTCTCCAAGGTTTGGGGCTTCCTGAGAGCTGAACTGCAGTGATTGTTATTTCTCTTCTGGATCAGCCACCCAGCAGAGCTACCAAGTTCCGGGCTGTACTGGGGAGTGTCTACGAAGAGTCCTGTGATGTGATCCATCTTCAGTTCTCTCAGCCATGGATAGATACCAGCACCTGCTCAAGTGGAGGTAGCAGGGAAGTGAAGTGGACTCTGTGAGAGTGCTTGGTTGTATTTTTGTTGTGTTGCTTTGGTTTTCTGTTGGTTGGCCTCCAGCCAGGAGGTTGCGCTTTCAAGAGCACATCAGTTGTGGCAGTATAGGGAGGATCGGGAGGTGAGCGGGGCCATAGAGCTCCCAAGAGGTTATGTCCTTTGTATTTGGAGTTCCTTGCAGTAGCAATCCACCTACTTCAAAGAGTCTCTGGATGCTGTTGGCTTTCCTGATATATTCCTGTAGTAATTCTTGGAGCAAAAGTTCACAACGAGGGTCTCCACACACTTCTCTGTCCATCTGAGAGGGAACTGCAAGTTAGTCCTGCTTCCTATCTGCTATTTTCCCTAATTTTTTAAATTCCATAATATTGCTCTAATCCAGGCTGGGGCCAAGGCTGCCTCAGAGATCAGTGGTGTGCCTGTGGTCTGTGGCTGTGGGGTGGGTCTGGCATCTTTAAAAGTCTGATAAGAAACATTTACCATCTCTTCTCTCTGAAGGCTGCTACCTGGAGACTTCATCTGCATAATAAGAACCTTAGTCTCTACAACCCCTTATCTTAGCCTAGACATTCCTTTCTATTGATTCCAGGTCTTTAGATAGCAACTTATCTCTCAATCAATTGCCATTCAGAAAATCTTTGAGTCCACCTCTGGTCTGTATTGATTACTATTTGGTCTGTCCTCCTGAAATGTATAAAATCAAGCTATAACCCAACCATCTTGGGCACATGTTCTCAGGATCTCCTGAGGTTGTATCACAGACATGTCCTTAACCTTAGAAAATTAACTTCTAAATTTATTTAGACTTGTCTCAATACTTTTTGGTTTACAGTACATTAAGATGGTAATACTCTAGCCTCCCAAAAGCCCTTTATTTGGACTTTCCTGAACCGCCTACTGTATAAGCCCTACTGTGTAGCTATTTCTAAGCAAATCTGAAAAAGATTTATGATCTTAATAGCTATGACTTATTCAGAGTTTCTTGTGTATCTAGCACTCAGCTAGGTATTTATAGATAAATTATTTCTAAACCTCACCAAAATGCAGCAGGGATATGCATTGTTGCTTCCACTGTATGTACATCCTCATGGACACTCAGATGATTTAGCGGTTTATAAGTCCAAAAATCAGAGGCCAAGTGCCTGGACCACCTTCTTTCCCCTTTCTCCCCAGATAATTGTCCACAAATATTTTGGCCATTTTAGAAAAGTAGTCCCCATTTCAAGCCCCAACCCACAAGTTCCTCAGCAGTTCCTAACCTTAGTAGAATACTACTACAGAAGCATTTCACATTTTGTCACCTCTATGCAATACAGTCATAGCTTTACTTGGTCACTGATTGTATTAGTTCATTTTCACACTGCTGACAAAGACATACCAAGACTGGGAAGAAAAAGAGGTTTAATTGGACTTACAGTTCCGCAGGGCTGGGGAGGCCACAGAATCATGGTGGAAAGCAAAGGTCACTTCCTACACGGCGGCAGCAAGAGAGAAATGAGGAGGAAGCAAAAACAGAAACCCTGATAAGCCCATCAGATCTCATGAGACTTATTCACTGTCATTAGAATAGGACAGGAAAGAACAGTCCCCATGATTCAGTTACCTCAGTGTAAGTCCTTCCCACATCAGGTGGGAATTCTGGGAGGTACAATTCAAGTTGAGATTTGAGTGGTGACACAGCCAAACCATATCATTCCACTCCTGGCCCCTCCAAATCTCATGTCCTCACATTTTAAAACCAATCATGTCTTCCCAACTGCCCCCCAAAGTCTTCACTCATTTTGTGACATGGTAAAATCCCCATAAAACTGCATACCTCAACCATACCTTGGCTTTCTGTTTAAACTGCTCTCTGTAACCCCTAATGTGACAGGCAGGCTAATTCCATCTTGGCTCCTGCACCTTGTAATAGGTAACTAAGGTTTGTAATTCCCATCCACTCCCAAGGCAGTGTGTAAACAAATGCTTATCTTGACTTCTGTAAATCACTTAAGTAACAATCGGAGTGATAAACATCCCCTGGCCCTTGGAATGTCCGGAGACCTGACCTGCACCCTCCCCTCTGCCCGGGAAGATGATTTGCAGAATCCGCTAGCCCTGGGAATGTCTGAAGCCCCTAGTCCCATCCCCGCTCCCCACCCTCACTCCCGAGGTAGACTTACAGGTATAAAAGGTCTTAACACCCGCTTTTCAGGGCCACGGGTTGGAGAGACGTGAGTCCTCCGTGGTCGCCGGCAATAAAGACCCTACAATTTGGCATACTTTTGTCTTGGTGTTGGTTTTCTAAGCTTGGTTCAGTACAACAATTTCAACATTAACCCAAAAGTCCTCAGCCCTAAGTCTCATCTGAGACAAGGCAAATCCCTTCCACCTATGAGCCTGTAAAATAAAAAACAAGCTAGTTACTTCCTAGCTACAATAAGGGTATAGGTATTGGGTAAATTCAGTCATTCCAAATGGGAGAAATTGACCAAAACAAAGAGGTAACAGGGTCCATGCAAGTCTGAAATCAAGTGGGCAGTAAAATTTTAAAGCTCCAAAATAATCTTTGACTCCAGACCTCACATCCAGGTCATACTGATGCAAGAGGTATGTTCCCACAGTCTTGCGCAGCTCCACCCTTATGGCTTTGTAGCATACGGCCTCCCTCCTGGCTGCTTTCATGAGCTAGCTTTGAGTGTCTGCAGCTTTTCCAGGTACACAGTACAAACTGTTGGTGGATCTACCATTCTGGGTTCTGGAGGACAATGTCCCTCTTCCACTAGGCAGTGCATCAGTAGGAACTCTGTGTGGGGTCTCTGACCCCACATTTCCCTTCTCCACTGCCCTAGCAGAGGTTCTCCATGAGGGCCCTGCCCCTGAAGCAAACTTATGCCTGGGCGTTTCCATACATCTTCTGAAATCTAGGTAGAAGTTCCCAAACCTCAATTCTTGACTTCTGTGCACCTGCAGGTTCAACACCATGTGGAAGCTGCCAAGGCTTGGAGCTTCCACCCTCTGAAGCCACAGCCCAAGCTGGATGTTGGCCTCTTTCAGCATGGCTAGAGCAGCTGGGACGCAAGGCACTAAGTCCATAGGCTGCACACAGCCTGGGGATGCTGGGCCTAGCCACAAAGCTACTTTTTCTTCCTGGGCCTCTGGGCCTGTGATGGGAGGGGCTGCTGTGAAGTTCTCTGACATGGCCTGGAGACATTTTCTCCATGGCCTTGGGAATTAACACATTAGGCTCCTTGCTACTTGTGCAAATTTCTGCACCCAGCTTGAACTTCTCCCCAGAAAATGGGTTTTTCTTTTCTATCACATTGTCAGGCTGCAAATTTTCTGAATTTTTATGCTTTGCTTCCCTTATAAAACTGAATGTTGGGCCAGGTACAGTGGCTTACACCTATAATCCTAGCACTTTGAGAGGCCAAGGCCTGCGGATCACAAGATCAGGAGATCAAGACCATCCCAGCTAACACAGTGAAACCCCATCTCTACTAAAAATACAAAAAATTAGCTGAGTATGGTGACACATGCCTGTAGTCCCAGCTACTCAGGAGGCTGAGGCAGGAAAGTAGCTTGAACCCAGGAGGCAGAGGTTGCAATGAGCCGACATTGTGCCATTGCATTGCACTCCAGCCTGGGCAACAGAGGGAAACTGTCTCAAAAAAAAAAATAAAAAAAAAAAAAGAAAAGGAATGCCTTTAAGTGCTCCCAAGTCACCTCTTGCTGCTTAGAAATTTCTTCCACCAGATACTGTAAATCATCTCTCTCAAGTTCAAAGTTCCACAAATCTGTAGGGCAGGGGCAAAATGCCACCAGCCTCTTTGCTAAAACATCACAAGAGTCACTTTTGCTCCAGTTCCCAACAAGTTCCTCTACTCCATCTGAGACCACTTCAGCTTGGACCTTAATGTCCATATCACCATCAGCATTTTGGGCAAAGCTATTCAACAAGTGTCTAGAAAGCTCCAAATTTCAGCCGGGCAGGATGGCTCACACCTGTAATCCCAGCACTTTGGGAGGCTGAGGTGCGGGGATCACAAGTTCAAAAGATCGAGACCATCCTGGCCAACATGGTGAAACCCTGTCTCTATTAAAAAAGAAAAGAAAAGAAAGGTCCAAACTTTCCCACATTTTACTGTCTTCTTCTGGGCCCTCCAAACTGTTCCAACCTCTGCCTGTTAGCCAGTTCCAAAGTCATTTCCACAGTTTCAGGTATCTTTTCAGCAATGCCCCACTATACTGGGGCATTTCCTGTATTAGTCCATTTTCATGCTGCTGACAAAGAGATACCTGAGACTGGGAAGAAATAGAGGTTTAATTGGACTTAGAGTTGCACATGGCTGGGGAGGTCTCAGAATCATGGCAGAGGGTGAAAGGCACTTTTTACACGGCGGCAGCAAGAGAAAAATGAGGAAGAAGCTAAAGCGGAAATCCCTGATAAATTCATCAGATCTCATGAGACTTATTCACTAATACAAGAATAGCATGGGAAAAACCAACCCCCATGATACAATTACCTCCCCTAGGTCTCCCCCACCACACATGGAAATTCTAGAAGATACAATTCAAGTTGAGATTTGAATGGGAACACAGCCAACCCATATCACTGATCATTACCTGAATTCCAGTTATGGTGGCAGCATCCAAAATTCTGTAAGAAGTCTTCATCAGGTCTCCAATTCTCATCTTGCAGGACTCACAATGGCCACTCTTTGTTGAGACTAGTGCCTTTTTACCATGGTCACAATAAGACTCTTGAACAAACAACCTCCCTTCCTGCATCTTCTCATTTTCTAAGATCAAATGACCCCGTATGGGAGAATAAACTTCCTTCTAAAATGCCACCAGGGAGCCCCTAAACCCACCTCATTGTAAGTGTAACATCCCCTAAGGGATTGATTTAACAGACTTGAATCCACCCTTGCAAAAATTATAACAGTGAGAAAATTAAGACAGTGAAAGAGGTATTTTCTAACTAACCCCTGTGTTGCCTTTAACCCCCAAACTGCCCTTAATTATTCCTGGGCTTAGGCCAAGCTAACTTGGAGAGATATTTATAGTTTAAACAGTAATAGCCCTCCCCCAGAACTAAAATGCCTTTGCAAAGCTAATGACAGACCACCAAGTTAAAGGATGAAAGGAACCGGAATTCTGCTGAGGTACATACTTAAATGATTATCAGCCATTTTTAGGGATGTCACAAAATTTGCAACTTCCCCAATTAGTCCTGCAGATAACATTACTGTCATAGAACCTAAGATTGGCCTTTTGGGATGTCTTCTGAGATTTTTGCATTTCTGAGGATGATGACTCCACTCAGACCCACTGAACCATCCTATGGCCCCTACCCAGAAGCAGGCTATTTTTCACACCCCTGTGATTGTATCCCCAACTAATCAGTGGCACCCATTACCTGGCCTACAAAACTATCCTTGAAAAACTCTACCCTCTAAATTTCAGGAGAGCCCGATTTGAGTAATAATAAACCCTAGTCTCACATTCAGACAGCTCTGTGCGAATTAAACTCTTTCTCTCTACAATTTCTCTGTTTTGATAAATCAGCTCTATCTGGGCAGCAGACAAAATGAACCCATTTGGTGGTTACAGACTTACATAGGAAATGTCATGGTAATATGCACTGAAAGATCCATCTGCAGCTGAGATTCCATTTAGGAAGCAATTAGGGATTTTAAAGAGCTCTCCACTACTGCAGTATTACAAATTGCTTATCCATAGAGAATAAATTTAAATATACACAACGGACATCTTACATGAGAAACCAGAGCTGTAGCAGCCAAGATTCAGGGCTGATAAATGAAAGCTAGATTCCCAAGTCTCCAGCTTTCTGGGTTCGCCTTTTACTTTAACATCCAAATGCTCCAGCTCAAACCCCTATTCCAAGAACTGTAGGTGGTTCATAACCTCTGCTAGGATTTTTGTTCATTCATTCCAACAACTTTTTATTGAGTAGCTACTGTTACTCAATGTGTTCTTATTCTAGGCACTAGAAATAGAACATGAAAAGCAGGTTTAAAAAAAAAAATTCCTGCTCTCCTGCAGCTTACATTCTCTGTGTACATTTGAGGTAGGGGAAATGGGGAGGGGGTAGGCTATTCTGGTGCATCCACTCTGCAGGCCACTTCCCTGTAGTCCCCTGTATCCTGCTAGCTGCTGCCACCTCTCTCTGCCATGATGGGAAATACCAGCACCACTTTCTTCATTCCCCATAGCACACCACAAATACAAGTGGGTGTGTAAACAGGATTTTGCAGGAGATGCAGGGTAACAGGAGATTATTCCATAATGATGTGCAAGCAACAACTTAAAATGAGATATTAAAAATCAATGATCTAAGAAGCCACTACTTATTCTCCTAGGGTTCTCATGTGTCTTCTTCACTTCTCTCTCAAGGTCTTCTTTCCATTTCCTGGTTTTCTGAGCTGCCAGCTTCTAACCCTCAACTTCTTTTTACAATCCACCATTGCTTCCTAACTCTGCCATTAGGAGATGAGGTGCATAGAGAGAGAGGAGCTTCACCTTTCCCACTCAAAAAGTCTTCCAAGATATTTTTTAAAACAAAGACTGATCTTGCCTGTTAGGAATCATGCCACTTCCCTACTAAGTGAAAGCAGATACAGTCTGTTCTACTTTAATACAATTTTTTTCTCATTGCAGTCAGCCAGCATTTTCAGGAAAACAATATGCAAAATGAAATGCTAAGTCTACCCCTAATGTAGAATTTAAGCACTCTCATAAACATAGACTTGGGAAAATGTCATTAAAAAATTCCAAACACAATCCAAGATGGCGGATCACTAGCAGCTCAGGATTGCAGCTCCCAGTGAAAGTGCAGAGAGCCAGTGGACGCCACACTTACCCATAAATTTTTGCTGCCCACGGACCAGGACATTCCCAGCGGAGGAGCCCCACGGGTCGCTAGCGTGACCCTTTCGGCTGGCGCGGCTTTTTTGCCGGCGCCTCGGCTCGGCGGCTCTTGGTGCGGAGTAAACGGGACTGAGTCTCCTTTTGGATGATGTTTGG